>OU611764.1:4175992-4410992 GCA_914767535.2 Dunaliella primolecta
TACTTGCAAGTTATAATCGACTAGTTATTGGTTTGAAATATGTCTGCGTCGCATCGCTGACAGTGGAATGTGAATCCTTTGTTGAGCTGCTGCTCTCCTCCGTCTCGCTGCGAGTGCCATTGGAAAGGATCAAAGCCAATGACTGGCATGTTTGTGCTTTGCTCACCTTTAGGGTTGGCCAATTCCATCTAAGTATGCCATATATTTCACCTTTTTGCAGGAAAATGTAATATATGGCGTACGTATGTGTAATTTGGCTACCTTACTTACCTCCAATCTCCCCTGTGACGCAAAACAGCTCTACTTCATGTCCTCTGCTGCCACTCCCTTGGCTGATGCTGCACTCATACTTTATTGACAAAATGTCAACATTTTTGTGTTGGTGATGCATAGACATTATTTGCGGAATCAGCAAGTTGCACATCAGGAAATGCACTTCACCATACCATGCTCCTTGCCCTTCCAGCGATCCAGTGACGAGTTCAAGAACAACCTGGGTGATGAAAGCTGTGCCCCTACCTTCAGACACCCCAGGCAAGGCACGGAAGATCAGCAGCAAGCCGCCAGATGATGAAAGAGATCAGAGTGCATTAGTGAAGGTGAGTGCTTGACTGAGGGCAAGCAGTAAGAATTCCTTTTTGGAGGACTTGCGGTTGCTACATTGGGAGGAGCAATGACAGCTCTGAGGCTTTGAATGAGCACTGCTTGCTATGGCACCTGCTGGGACTGTCACGGTGCCGTGACGCTGGCTCCAAAATGGCAACAATTGGAGTTATGCAAGTGGAAATACTGGAGTTGTGGAAGCAGCTCTTGCAGCTTGGATGCGAGCATGGCTGCATTTAAGGTCAGCCCTTGCTGATAAGTCATTGAGCTGTTTCATGGCATCACCATCAGAGCGCTAAAACGTTTCTAGCCCTGCAATCTGATCGCGCTTTACCCTCTGGTTCCCTTTCAGGTTTTCTGCGTGCCAAGAGAGCTGGGGAAGACTGATTTGCATAAAGGGTGAGTTTGGGACACAGAGTGTAGGTTACATGGCCCTTGCAAGTCTGATATGGATTAAAGTAACGCACCATGCCTTAGCTGTCATTCAAAAAAATCTATTGCATTTGCTCTTTTCGTGTACGCTGACAGTAGGCTCATCCTTCATTGTATGATGTCTCACATGGTAACTTTTTGGATTTGTAGCCCATTCCCTTTCCAATATGTCATCTTCACAAGCCTGTAACACGTGGGGTTTTGGAGCTCTTTAAAGAGAAGGGCACAAAGAAATGAGTGTGCTTGGGCGCACTTTTTTGGAACGCGCTCTTTTCTTTGTGTCGTACGGCAAGAGATGGTTTTCTGGCTGCCAATGAAAAAGATGTTTGCCGCATTATGAACTGCTGCGCTGCCTATTTGGATGGTCACTGCGCATCATTTACCAGATCTAGGTGGCGTGCACCGCTGTGCACGCTCTACACATCCTGAGGGAGGCTCTTGTACGGCCGCTGTGCTTCCCTTGTCCATTCATGTTGTCATACATGGCTAGCATGTAACTGGCTAGCATGCTTTACTTGCCCATGCATGCTTCCATATGTTGCTAGCATGTGGCTCCTGGCTCTTGCTGGCAGCCAGCACTCTGGGTGCGCTGTACTATAAAGAAGGATGGAGCTTGCAAGAGGCACCTGCCATTGCTTTTTGCTGGCTGGTCTTGGACAGGCACTGGGCATCTGAAAATGCCTGCTCACAAGACGCATACGCTCGGACCATGCTCAACATTGGCTTGAAGCGCCTCAGTGAGGACTGTGGAATGGGGGAGATGCTGCCTGACGTAAGTTCCGCACTGGAAGCCTTACTCTGGAAGCTTACGCTTTGCCTGGACGTTTTGCACCGGAAGCCTAGGTGCATGTGAGCTGTGCCTTTGATCAGGGTGGTCTGTGCTGTGCTGCTAAGACCTCTGCCAAAGCTGTCTAAAGGACTCTGCCCCCTCAAGGTGCTGCATTGTAAGAGTTCACATAACTGGGCCAATACCCCGCCCAACCAGACCCTTGCCCCAAGTCAATTTGTTGTTAGTGTTGTGTTGGTTTGGTGTCCCCTGAGCCTCTGGTGTCTTGCTTGCTGGACAAGGTGGGGATGTGTTGGCTTGGTTCCCCCTGAGCCTCTGGTGTCTTGCTTGCTGGACAAGGTGGTGATGTGTTGGTTTGGTTTCCCCTGAGCCTCTGGTGTGTTGCTTGCTTGCTTTTGCTTGCTTGCTTGCTGGACAGGTTGCTGCTTGCCGCAACCTCAGGATGTGTGCAGCGGGTGGGAGAGTAGGAGGTCAGGTAAAATTGCTTTCAGGAGATAGTTCTGTGGAGCCATGCCAATGACTTGGCTTGCAGATTCACCTGTCTTCTACTTTACCTTGCACCGCCTTCTTTTATTGAAGGGGGCCACTCTTCTTTGAGAACTCCAAGCTTGAATTGGAATTGCTTTTATTGTTCAGTGCAGGGAGGGGGGGGGGGGGGGCTTCAACATCCCAAGTATTGCGCACAATCATGTGAACAACCAAGCAAGTTTTTTTGTGTGTGTGATGAAAATGCACAAGTTATGTAAGTGACACCCACAGATCCTGTGTTCGTTGTTTTTTCAGGCAGTGTGTTGCCTCATAGTCACAGAGGAGGTCACAGCTTGACAGGCGCCAAAAAAGGAAACACTGACACCACGCAAAGTCCTGGAGCCCTGAACATTTCAACACACGTTTAGGCTTTGCCCTGATCCCTATGATCATGCTCAGGTTTGGGCCGACTATGTCCAAGGCACCCTCCCAGTGACAAATGCCAGCAAGGCAGGGTACACCGTAGACTGGATGGGTTGCTGGAATAGCTTCGTTCCAGGGGTGAGGAGCCCAGAACAGGGATATGGCAGACGGAGTCAGAAGCATTGACGTTCCAGGCTGTCATCATCTCTGCTTTGCAACCTGTCTATTTTTTTTGTCTTCTGAGGTGCTGCCTCAAGTGCCAATCAAAGAGTGCGCATGCAAGCGCGCCTGCAGATGTCATGCTCCGTTTGCCCTGTGGCCATGAATGTGGACGCCACTGCTGCATGTATAATGTCATGGAAACATAAGGATCTTGCAATCCAAATGTTGGATCATGCATTGAGGTAAGCAGCGATGCTGTTACGCACGTTGTAATCTTTACGCCCCACGATGTACGCACCCATGCTCTGTGTATCACCACCTGCACGCGCATGACATTGTTGGGGCCCTGGCATCCATACACAAAAGTTTGATTATATTGCTTTCATTTAGTCCAACACAGGCTGGAAGTCTGGGAGTGAGAGGTGTGATGACGGTTGATGAGCTCAAGCGGCTGCTACAGAGTGTGCATGCAGCCTGTCTTTCTATTTGTGCTTGTGCTCAGATGTGTGTGAAACACATGTACTTGCGCTCAGGTGAGTGTGAAACACGTCCTGAAGACCCCTCCTGGGGCCACAGGCCTGCGGAAAGATCTGCATAAGCGACTCAACAAAACGCAAGTCATCCTGGGGGCACTTTTTGATGTCTTAACTTCACAGTCAGACAGGCACTCAAAGGTAAGGCCCTTGTCAGCTCACGGTCAGCGCTTGTGCTTACTCTGGTGGTTTTTGATCGGAACACGAGGGGTCCCCTTTTTCCCGGAAGGAGGATCCTCCGTTCACTTTACTGCTGCTTTGCGCTGGTCAAAATGTTTTTCCTACAAGGGAGCACATTTTGTTCTCATGCTTGTCACGCTTGTTTGCATGAAATGCCTGCAAGTAAAAAAGTTTTTCCTCAATTGAAATGCGTTTTGGTTCCTTGCTTGTCACGCTTGTTTGGACGAAGAGCCTGCAGCAATCAAGCCAGCCTGCTAACTTTGTTATGTTTATGGAAATAAACATGGCGATGCTGTATGCGTTGCAGAATGTGTTGATCCTGGAGGATGGGCAGCTACGACTGATTGACAAGTGAGTTCAAGACATTCAGGTGCAGTTGCTTGAGCAGAGATACCACTCTGTAGAATCTTCGTGTTTGGTCGGCTATCCAGCCTATAGCTTTTCAAGAGGCTGATTAAAGGCAGCAAACTCTTGCTTCTCTCCGGGCAGGCAAGGTGCTCCTACAGGCATGCATGAATGGCCTTGCTGATATTTTTGGTGTTTTAAAGGTTTTGCCAGCAAGCTTGTTGTTGCGCTCCCTGCACGGGCAAGACTCATAGATGTGTCCATTTCAAGGTCTGCTTTGCAGCAAATGCCTGCTTTGCACACATACCAGCTTTTCCCTTTGACTTCAGGAGTGTTTCTCAAATCCTGACCTTCCTGTTACAATCTTCTTGTCTAGTGAGGAGTGCATGGGCCATCATCCGCTGTCCAGATTCCTCAAGAGGGGAGTCAATTCCATGTTCATCCCAGGAACTGAGGTGCGTGCGTAACCCATCCTATGTTCTTAGTGGTCTTACCAAGCCTGCGCAAGGTCATATGCTAAAGACGCTTTTGTTTATGCATGCAATAAGGGGGCAGCAGGGCTACAAAAGCCCTCCTGGCTTTGCTTTGTCTGATGCATACACATAGCAAGGTTGGTAATGACATGCTGCATAGCATAAGTGATAGAAACAAGTTTTAAACAGTTAGGCTACTAAATTGGCAAAAAGGTCATTCTTCGAAAGCAGGATCTGACTTGTGGGCCTGCCAACATGACTGTGTAGCTCTGGCATTGAGCAAGGTGCCAAGTTAGCCAGGGTACAGCTCTGGATCACGTCCACAGGCAGCCATGATCAAAGCAGAAACTTCACCAGGTCCTGCCCCGCTCCCTCAGACCTGCCACTCTCCTCTCCACTTTTCATGAGGCATCTTCGCTTGCCAGTCCTGATCTGGTGCATCTGGACAGGCAATGAGACACAGGGGATGAGATACTGATACTGAAATACCCTAGATGCATGAGGCATTGGGGGCTGCATGTGCAGAAGTCAATGCCATCTCCTATTCATCCCAAGCAGTGCAATACGCTCAGAATATGTTGGCCTCCTTGTCAACTCCTTTGCAGGGGTTACTCAGACAAAGCGAGCCGTTCCTGCTTGCCAACCTGACCTGGCGCATCCATGCTGATTTCCATGACCTTTAATGCTTGCACCATAATGGCTTTCATCTGTACTTGATGCCTCTGTGCAGAACTACATAATGGCATTCGTCTTTGCTTGATGCCTCTGTGCAGAACTACAACCGCCTGCACGCCAAGCACACGTTTGAGGGCGAAAAGAGTGCTGTTGTGCCGTTCAGCCTGGACTACCGGTGTGCAGGTGGGCATGTGCATGCAAACGTGCAACTGCTTGGACAAAAAAAAATGCATTGGTGCACCCTAGACTATTGGTGTGCAGGACAGCATGTGTGCATGCGTATGTGCGCGTGCTTAGAAACAAAGAGAATGCTGCGGTACCATTCACTACCGGTGTGCAGGTGGGCTCTTGTGCATGGGTTTATGTTATTAGCACGCATGTGGATATCTTAAGAGGTAAATAGCATGCACTTGGATATGCCTGGTTCTGTTTGTCAGAAGACATGGAGGCTAGCTTGTCACTGCAGCAGACTAATCTGAATACTTACAATGCAATGTGCTCGCAATGTTTAAGTACTGGCTATGTTTGCACTTGGATGAGCCTGATGCTGATTTGTGAGAAGACATGGAGACAAGCAAGTCATTTTAATATTGTTACCATCATCACTATTATAATGCCAGAGGGGGTTCAGCTAAGCATGTGCCCAATTATGCTCCTTTGCTGCATTTTAAGTACGCCCATTCACAACCATTACATCTGATTGGGACAGTTTTAGCTCCTAAGTATAGCTGGCGTCACAAGCTACCAGAGCATATGCTCAGATTTGTGTGAGTCGCCCTGTGTGTTTAGATAGACTAGGCTAAAGCTCACATGGGGCACGTAAACCCTAATTCAGTGCTTTCTGTGGAAAAATGGCTGATATCGCCATAAAACACCGACCACCGAGTCTTTTCACTACATTTCTTTTGCAGTGATACTCTTTTGTAGCAAGGACTCCAAATAACTAAATATCACCAAACTTGGTGCAGTAAGTGGTTAGATGTGGAGTTCTGGTGGTGAAATCTAGGGTTCAAGCCGCGGCTAATTTGGCGTGCTTCCCGTAACTGGCACCTATGGAAATCTAGTGCTACAGAGAAGAGGCTACCAAAGGAACCTAAGTTTGAAAGGTGCCCGTTACGGGACTCATATGCAGGGAGCATGCAAGAAACGCCTGATTTTGGGCCTCAACTGACCCCCTCTGTTATAGTGCACTTGAATAGCCTGATGCTGATTTGTGAGAATACATGGAGCCAAGCATGTTATTGCGGCACAAATTGCAGTGACTAACGTGTTGAACCGTTCTTGTCTCCAAAAATTCCACGGTGGTGAACATTTTGCACCATTCATGTCTCAATCCCATTGCAGTAGATAGTGTTTTGCACCATTCTTGTCTCCGAGGTTCGCAAGGTGATAAACATGTTGCACCCTTCTTGTCTCCAAAGATCCCACATTGGAGTCCCTGTTTCGCCTTGTTTTCTGCAAGGTCATGGTCACCCTGGTCGCGCACGTAGCATAGCCCTTGCCCATACACCAACTGCCATTGCAGCCCTCTCACACTCTCATATTATTATTTTTCATTGTGGTTGTCAAAAGCCTCACTCAGCGTGCAGCACACGTTCAATGGAAAATCAAAGTTCTTTTCCTGCCAGAACAAGCCGTTGCTCACTCTGGCAGGCAGATTGTTGGCTGCCCAGGAACGAACCAAATGGGCAGTGTTTTCTTGTCTTGTTGTGCTGCCTTCCTGATCAGTTGAGGAGTTCACCTTCTCCATATCTTTCACTCTGGCGATGCCTCTCACTATGGCCATGTCCCTCACCTTCTCACTGCTTTTCACTTCACGGAAATCCAAAACTTCCAGAACATCTTTTTGTTGTGCAGTGGATGACGGTGCCGCGGACAAGACCATAGGGTTCAAGTATCCTACCGGCTTCTCCCATTGCCTGCAGCGCATCTCTTCAATGTCAACAAAGGAGGTATGTGCTTGACCTCTACGCCATGCCTGCCCAGAGGACAAAATATTATATAAGGTCCATATTTATGTATATAAGGTCCATGGCAAGGGTGTCTTGCAGCTGTCTTGCCAGTGGAACAAGGAGCGAAACCATACAAACAGGCTTCAAAAACGGTTGCACCTTCCTCAAACTTGAAAAGTAGGGTTTCATCTCAAGGTCTGCTTCACCTTGCAAGATTCCCTTTCCCTTTCAACTCTTTTTTTGCCTGTCATGATGCTATTCCTCGGCTTGCAAGCTGCTCAGAGATGTGTGGTGTGAGAACGCAGCATGCCACTTACACATAGCTTCGTGTTCTCTAAACGCCAGTGATATGGAACCTTGGTGGCTCCAATTTTCATTTTTTTGTTGTCAGTTGGTCGGCGTCATGAGTGTTACAGCATGCACTTCAGCAAAGCAATTTTGTTTCAGAGCTTATTGTTTGGCTGCAGCATTTGTGGAAGAGGCCAACCTAAATTGCTTGGCTCTTGGGTTTTTATTCATTCCACGTGCAGATTAAAGATCGTTACCATTTGCCGCATGTGAACCAGCCCGAAAACCTCAAGCAATGCGCTACAGGTGAGGAATGCTTGGATGTTATTTGCATGAGGATCAGCTCCTTGCATACAGTTTCAAAGCGTTTGCAAGGCCAGAAATGGGCGTGGGACTTCCTTTGATGTATTGTGTTGTCTTCTTCTTTAAAGGAAGTTGTACATCATAAGGCCAGATGTCCTAGACGCACGATGATGAAGGTTGATCACAATGGTTGAAATTAGTTTCTTAACTAATGGTAAAGAAGGTATGGCCCATGATCCATTGCGGCAATTCGTAATACTTATTACTACGTCAATAAAATATAAAAGGACACCTATGGCCAAAGCACCGCCCGGTTTTGGACTGCTGTCCGTTGCCTTGGGGCTCAGATTTCCTTGCAAGGGGCTTGGGGTTAACTTTTACGGTGGGCACAGCACAAGAGATTCTAACTTGCAAGCATGGCCTGCTACCTTGCATGCAGAGTTGCTGGAGAGGGGCTTTGAATGGACGTACACTCGGGGCACTGCACAGAGCACACCCTGGTTCCTGCGGCCCTTCATGCCTGCAGCACCGTCTGAGCCACACTGTGATTAGCACAGTCAGGGAGCTAAAGGCTCTTGCTGTCCACGCAGCAGCACAAGGCAAACCCTGGTTCCTGCACCCTTTGTGCCTGCATCGCCACCTGAGCTGCACTGTTTTTAGCACAGTCAGGTAGCAAAGGATTTCTGTCCTGCATATAAAGAGGCGAGAAGATTGAGGGGGCTCAACCCAGAGTTATATGGTTTACCTTTTAAGTGTGGGCGTAATGGCAGGCATCAAGGCTGATGGTTGCTCACCCTGCTGCCTCTTGCATCAGCCCGTCACTTTTGCTCCTGGTGAGTAGATGGTGGCTGGCGATAGAACAAGGGTTGACATGCAGCTGGTAGGCATCAGCTGGTGGTCGCTCGTCCTGCTGTCTCTTGGGCTCTCCTATTTTTTTATAGAGCTATGCCCTTCTTGCCACCTTTGCACCATTGCCACCAGTTTCTAGGCCTACGCCTCCTTGCATTAAAAGGAAAGGAAAGGGTTACAAAGCTGTACCTGCTTACGTGAGCAGCTTAGCTTTGCCAGCTTTGCCACCATTGCACACTACTGCTTGCGTGCATCCACGCCGTGTTGTTGGGCCAGGGAGCATTGCACTGCCTTCCTTGTTTCTCCTTGTCTCATTGTCTCTTTAGTGTTTCTTTTGCATTGGTAGGTTGCAAGGCCATGACTGTCTGATTCAAACGCATTGTGATTGTGGGCCAACCAAGCTGGAGGGTATTTGTGTTGGTCCCTGAAGTGACCACGACAAAGATTATGGATCAACCAGTTCAAAAATCAGTGATGGGCAACACCTCGATTTCATTATTACACATATTAATCAAAAGTACTGAACTTCCGGAGCCTGGCAGTGGCATCCATAGTATGCATGGGCTATGAGGCACTGCATTGTGCGTTCATTATGCATTCATTGTGCATCTATCAATCTCCTGCATGGGATGTGAGGCACAGCATCGTGCATTTGGGCTTGACCTTGCATAAGTTTTGCTGGTCAACTGGATTGCAGCAGCTGCGAACAAACCTGACATGCCATGCCCACACTATTCAGGAATTTGAAAAGCAAAAGATTATGGCCATAAAGTAAAGGAGCACTTCGCATGCCAGCTGGTTGCATGTTTTGTGTGGTGGTGCAAGTCTGACTTGTCTTTTCAGATAGCAGTGTGGTGTGATTCAGGCTCCCTTTTAGGGTTTCTTCTCTTTCCTGCACTGCCTTAGGTTTCGGGGTTGCTTTTCTGAGTTGGAGCAAAACAGTTGGAAGTTGTGATTTTGCCTAATGAGTCCTTGATGGTGAAGCAGGATAGAGCATAGAGATTGGTAGGCTGTTGACTAGGTTTGGTATGAGAGGTAATTATTATTAGCAGCAGTTTTTAAATTAGTGTCTGGTGAACCCATTACCCACTCTATGGGAAAGCAAGGGAAGGGTTACATAGCTGTATCTGCCTGCGGGGGCAGCTTAGCTGAAGCAAAACGTGCCTGTAACCAACCTGTACCCACTCGAAGTGTTGCCCTTGATGGGTATTTAAATCGTATGTGGTACAAACTGAGTTGCAGGAAGCATTTACGGTGCAGCCTGTGGGGTGAGGCTTGCCTGTACTCATTTACGGCAATATTCTGTAGTAGTTATCCGGATAATTCTGCCATCGCCTGGACATGTTTTGAGTAGAAATGCCCAAGATTGCTATGTGTGTGCCCCCTCTCTTTTGCTGTGTATCAAGATGCTCCTTTGTAACTCAATGTTAATGGTTTCAAGGGGTTGCAACGGATGAAAGGGCTGTGGCCTGCTCAGCTCGGAAGTCTGGTGATCAGCTGCTGTACATGGGTTTACATTTGTAACCTACAGGTTACAGGAAAAAGAAGGCCTCCAATCAGAACGGTTGACCGCTAGCCTGCTCATAAAAAAAGATAATTCATGTAGGAAAGGAAAAAGCTTGTTGTTGTTTTGATTTAAGAAAGAAAAGATATGATAAGACTGTACATGGTGAATGCCAGGCACGTAGGGAGCCACGCTATTGGAAGAGTGGTAAAGGTAGGTAACCTACAGCCCGAATCTCTTGCTGATCGGTTGGGAGTCTGGTGATCAGCTGCTGTACACTCAATCAGCATTGAAAGTTGAAACCAGTTTGACAAAAGCTAATGTAATTTTTCATCTTTAAGGTTTTGGAATTTTCTATGATGCATATTGCGCCATGCAATGGTTACATTCGCCAGTTTCTACCAACATGGCTTTGACACACATAAAAACACATGTTTCTTGCTGGTGACGGAAATAAAAGGACATATACTGGCTAAATGCAGCAAGAAAGGTTGCGTCGGAGACCCTAAAAGGACAATACTTCATCCGATAAATTAGAGTCTGGAGTTTCATTTTAGGAGCACTTGTCGCCCACAGAAGTTCCATCCTGCCAGATAGCTATATTTACCTGAAGGAAAGGAAAGGATAGGACAGGGTTACATAGCTGTACCTGCCTGCGGGGGCAGCTTAGCCGAAGTGACTAACTTCTTGAAGGTGCCCATAACCAAACCAGTCCAATTTAAAAAGCAATGCTAGAAAGCTCATTCACAGCATTGCAGGCATGACAAACACAAACTTGGCTGATCCTAAGACATCAGCCTGGTTCATGGAGTCTCTAAGACTTGTTGCACTGCTTGGGGGTGCAGATATTTACCTTACATGGGCACAATGCCATTATTGCTCAACTCCTTACGTTTAATGTGCTTAAATGGTCTCACATTTCATATGCATACAAAACACAGACTTGGATATGCCAACTCCAAAACAGGCTACTCTCATATTATCAGAGTTTGTTACCACATGTAAAAAAGAAAAAATCAGCAATGCCTTTAGGAACATGTCCTGTATATCCACACCCATGAAGCGCACAGTCTTACAATATCGCACTGGCACCCTATATAACCAAAAACATGCGGTTCGTTTCAAAAGGTCTACTGACCCAACGTGGGTCCATGAAGCCATGAAAATCGAGCGCCACATTGTTTCTGTAAGAATGATCACCAAAGCTTTTAGCAAAAGCCCTTGAGGAGCAGGTTTGATTAGCATGGACATAGGGAGTGGTGATAGGTTGGTGCAGCACAACCTTCAAATCCCTGCACATGCATCTAACAGAATCATACCCCCATACCTCTTTCCTCGTAATTTTCTACAGAGATCCAGGCTCACATCTAGTCGTCCAGATGCTATTCTGGTTACTCCTTATCAAGCCAAACCCACTTCTTCTACCTCCTGCTCACACTATCATAAGTTACGCAGCAGACACAACCCCACACAGAGGATTACTACAGCCAAACGCGTGAAACAACCCCACAAACTGAACGTAAAGCAGCGGCATGTGCACTCGATTGAAATCAAGTACTGTAAAGACACGAGGCCTGGACAACAGTTGGAGGCGCCACATTGGCAGCATGCAGACCTCTGCAGACTCATGAATGCAAAAGTTGTGACTCTCCACACTATCTTTTTGGGTGTTAGTGGGACCTGCTACACTGAGCATGCCCTTAACCAGTTTAAACAACTGGGACTTGACGACCAACGTGCCAATAAACTTGCTCGCAAACTTCATGCCCATTCTGTCATGTATGCCAACAAGCTTGTTACCACTAGGCGTGCTATTGAAAACAAGAATTGTCACGTCAAATCATGGTTGTTGCTGAATCATGGTTGTTTGGGTTAGTTATTCGGTTGGAGATTATTATTGCTGGAAGGCTGCATCGTGCCTTGTTTTAGAGAACTCTCTCTGTTTCTGGATTTGATAAGAGACGTGCTCAAAACCCTTTCGTAAAGTGCCCGGGGTAGAGAAGACGACAGCGTAAACAGGCAGTGCTTGGGGAGGGACCTTGTCGGCGGAAGGCAGCTGGCAACCAGTGTACGTATCATGTGTGTTTGAGCATCAGAACAGAGCAAGCAGAAGGAAGCATTGAACTAGCATTGCAAGAAAGAGAAGGGAAGAGGGCAGAGCTCAGTACACTCACATCTCAATCCATCAGCTTCGAGTGAACTTGTCCTTTGGCGCATGGCTTTAGGCGACTCTGGACGTTAAGCAGAACATTCTCTAAAACCTATGATGATAATACAATACATAGTGATATGCCTAGGTAAAACAATAAGACGTGAATGACGCTGATTTTGCATGACAGAATAATTATCGCAGCCAGGTTATGGGGCCAGGTGCTTCCAGTAACCCTCCATATCCCCATTAGGATATTCTTTTTGTAGTCTTCGTGGTGGAGGGGACTCTTGGATCTTTTGAGCCAATGTGTCTCCTTCTCCATAATTGATGTAGGGAGAGTTTCCTCTGCCTACGTAGTTTTTCTATCCTTCTTCTTTCTGGTGACAATCATTACAATAGGGGTAACCTTCAGCCAGGTCGTTTGGCTGATTAGCTCGCGGCTGATCACAGCCAACTTGTTGAACACCAGAAATGAATTCATAAGCTTTCACATAAAAAAGAAAAGCGTTGTGTTAAGCTAATGAAAGAACTGAGAAAAGAATTGAGAACACATTTGATGCAGCAAACAAGATGATGTCCAGAGAAATCCCGGAAGCAAGGTTCAAAAATACATGTACTACATCCAAGCAGTACTTGGATCTTTTCCATTATGTTATTCGCAACACTGCCAGATTCAGGGTGCGGGTACACACTCTTTGAGTTGAACAGGCTATTTGGTCCATAGCATTTCTCCGGTCTGTGTTATCTGTGATTCCAATGACATACAAGATGAAAAACATGTGCTGTTCAGATGTTCCAATCCCCAGGTCTGCTCTCTCCATAAAAAGTATGCCTCACTGTTTGAGCACAGCTTCTCTTTTCTACATCTGCATGTCTCCCACAGGATGCCCTGTCTAGGTACCTTGCACCATGTGAATTTCCCGGATATTAGTATTTTTCTATACCAGGATAACAACAAACTTCCTTTTTCCTTCATGACCTCATGTGCATCTATGAACAGGCTAGCAGTCAAACGCCTGGACTGAGGCCTTTTTCCCTTGTAACCCTTGTAACCCTTGTAAGGTTCAAATAGCATGTGATACTCACAGTGCAAAGAACGAACGTGTCCATCAGTACAGTTAAACCTTTAAGCACATGTCCTACAAAAGGACATGTGCTTCATCTTTAGTTGATTGTAAGAACACCTGTCACACACAGAGGTTCCATCCTGCCAAACAGCCAATTTTGCGCGGAGCCGGAACCTGCTCACATTATGCATAACTTGCTTGGGCAAACCCAAAAGAAGATTCCAAGGCAGGGATACATATGTTTGGCGAGTGTTGCATGTAAAAGGAGTAGCAAACTAAGCTTGGCAGGTAGCAAGCTTCTTGTTGTTTCCTCTGGAATCCACTGACTCAGATTCTCTCCAAACTCCTTGCAATGTGTACCTCAAGTCTGTACTAAAAGCTTCATGGAAATCCTGACCTCACAGCCTGCTCAAAATTTTCACCAGTACGCAAACCTTGGAAGGCTTGCATTATCTGCGCTGTCCAGCACCTTGTATCCATAGATCGTGACTTCAAATTGGCTTGCACAACATGGCGTAAAGTACTGCTATTCTTACCAAGCATGCTGTTATAGCAGCATGTGTAATGACACAGCAGACTGCAGCTCTGAACCAATATAGTGTAGTGGTTGGTGCCCACATTCTCTCAAAACAGCCCAGTTAGTGGTATTTTAACTCACACCCGAGGAGCCTTTCAAGGAATTTAAAAGCATAGTTTGCAGAGCTCTAGAAAATTATTTGTCTGTCTGCATGTAACCTGTACCCCACACCTTACTCGCGTACATACCAGCTGGAACAACATACGTCTTTGCAAGCCACAAGGAAGCATGCAACCCATGGTAAAATCAGTAAAAATGTTCCCTTAAACACACACAGACACTGACATACTTGGAAAGGCCAACACCGAGACAGGATACTACTCTTATTATCAAAGTCTACTCCCCACAGTTAACAAAAAGGTCAGCAGAGCCTTCTGGACCATGCCAACGCTTCCTTCCCCTTCACATTCTCACAGAATGTAAACAGTTCACCTTGTCAAGTATGGTGACCAAGCGCCACAGTATTGCTAGCAGAATCCTCCTTAGAGGTATCAGCAAAGGCCCTCTTGGGGCAGGCCTTGCATCCATGGACATTGGCAGCGCAGATCGTTTTGCTTTACAGAAGCTGCAGATCCCTGAACATTCAACAAATGGAACCCTCCCCAAATATATCTTCCCTCGTGGTTTTCTGACAAACAAAGGCTTCAAGTCACCCTAAAGCAATATAAGCTGTTCCATTCCATAGTAGTGTCAGCAGCGTAAAGGGATTTTGAAACAGCAGCAATGAAGCACATGCAGTTCTGGTGCTAAAGAGGACGCGCCTGCAGAATGTGCTGGTAAACCTAACCATCCAGCTGCAGCAAATAGGCCTGGTACAGTGTGGGGCATGGGGAAGAACTGGAGGTGCAAGCCAGGGGAACAACAATCTTGGTCAAACTCGGGGAGGGGGAGCTGGTTCCCTACCCTTGCCGCCAGCACCTGCCTGCAGGCCACCTCCCCAACCCTGGCGAGCCCATCTTGCACCTTCATGCAGCCCGACTGGGGCAGCAGCTCATGCAGATACTCTGCAAGCCTCCTCCGCCATCATCATCATCATCAGCAGCAGCAGCAGCAGCAACAGCAAGGCCAGAAGCACAAGCACCTGCTTTGCCTGCCCCACCACCAACACAAACAGTAGCAGCAGGAGCGACAGCAGCTGCAGCACGAGGAGCACCACTCACTCCCACCAAAGACAAACACTCCCCATCTCCAGCACAGGCATCAGCCACCCTACTAGGTGGCTTAGTAAGCCACCAGTGCATTAACAGAGAAAAGCCTGCCCCAGTCCAGCACCAGCGCTTTCCTCCCTCAACATCATCAGTCGCAGCAACACCAGCAGCAACAGGGCACTGGCAGAAGAGATGGGAAGCCAAAGGCAGAGAAGGACGAGCAGCATGCACAGATCAAGTCGTGCAATTCCGAGTCCACAAGAAGGCTCAGGCAATGAAGGTTTTATGGGGTCCCTCTGTGAGGTCTGGGGGAGTATATGGTGGAGTTTATGATTCGTTCAAGATTTGAGCCATGTATGGGGGATTAGTCAGAGGCCTGACTGACTCTGCGGTTTCTGACAGGGTGTCTGGAGTCTCGTGACAACTGTTTGTAGAATGCTCAAGCGATGTAATGCACCTGGTGTCGTATGCTTACATGTGCACATATCATGCAAGGATGAGCTTGGTTGCTGTTTTGAAACTGCAGTGCATACATGACCAGTGGTGCCGAGAACGGAAGCACAGAGCATGTTATGGACACATCTGACATGGCCTCTTACACCATTCCCAAAGTAATGCTGTTATCTTCTTCTCTGAAAATCATGTGGGAACACGAAAGAGTATTTTCTGGAATCTGTCATTTTCTGCATTTTGATGGAGTGCAAGTGGATACACTTTTTATGAAGAGCGACAGTGTGTGAATCTCTTTAGCACTTGACACTTCTGAGCTCAGCTCAAGAACTCGTTTCCTTCTTCAGTTGACACATTTGTTCACAAGTTTGGCTTGGTTTGGTTACAGGCACCTTTTTGCTTCAGCTAAGCTGCCCGTGTAGGCAGGTACAGCTATATAACCCTATCCTTTCCTAGCCTAAGCTGTCCCATCAAAGAGAGTGCCAAGGATCAATTCCCAGTATCCGTTGAGAAGTAGAGGGGGGCGCAGGTGGAACAGGAACAGGGAGCGCTCAGCGCCAGTCATAGCCATTCTGCCTGCTTTCAAAGCCCGGCACCCCAGCCAGATCCTTCCAGAACAGAGACACATCCATCTTGTGAAGGTCAAAATGTGGTCAACTCGAAAGTGAGGCCTCTACCACCAACGAGCTAGCAAGCTTGCAAACTACATGAACATTCTGTAAACTACGTCCAAAAACTTGTCACCACTAAGCGCACTAGAAAAGAAAAGAAAGGAAAAGAGAAAGCTACGTAGGCAGAGAAAACTCTCCATACATCAATTAAGGAAAGAGAGACACACTGGCTCAAAGAGCCGTGAATCTCCCACACAGAAGATGAGAGGGGAATTAATGTGGGTGTGGGTTTCTGGCAGCACGCTGCTCCAGGGCACCAGTGTTATGATGAGTATTTTTGTTTTCAATGGCATGTCCGGTAGAGGTTAGTTCGTGCAAAAATTGTACAGAATGGGCATGGAGTTTTCTTGCAAGTTGTCACGACAAAAGTCTGCTGCAGCGAGAGTGTGCTGCAAATGCCTGATGGTCTGTCATAGTCAAGTGTGTGAGGTGTGACCTGTATTTTGTTGGGTCTTTTCCATGGACTCCCTCTCTCTTTTATCCTTCTTCTATGGAGCATCCCTCTGAGTATTGGCGCATTTTCCTTTATCCCTGGCCATGTGCCAGGGATGTTGTTCCTGATGTAATGATGTAACCTGGTCAGCTGGTCCGCCCTTGTCCGCTCTCTGTCTCTCCCTGTGCTGTGCAGCCATGCCAGCACTCAAGCAACACAACTCAAGCCACAGCAGCAAAGCTAGCATCAGGCAGTGGTGCAGCTCACCCACATCAAATCAGCCCATCAGCATGCAGCTTAAGCTTGTAGCAGACCATTAGTGCGCTCTCCCCCCTTCACGCCTCTTTTTGGTGCGCCATCCGAGAAGACCAGACGCAACTCTCAGCCTGACAAAGTGTTTCAGATCTCTGTGAGTCAATCCCTAATTTTTTGAATTGATCAAGGGTATGGGCAGTATAGATAGTCCCCCCCACACCCAGGAGGATTGGGTGGATAGTAATCTCTGCACCTTGGAGTTGTTTGCACAGTTTGCTGTGTTGTTGCTGTGAGGCTTCTAGCTGGGCACCAGGCCTCGTATCTTCACAGTCACTGTGATACGGTATTTGATTTCTATCATATGGATATGGCGGGTTGGAGTTGTGTTACTTTCCATGCTGCGCAGTACCCGGTTTGAGGGTGGAGTGGGTGGTCTGTTTGAATTAGTTGGGTGGAAAGTGACCAAGATTGCATCAGGGCGGCTGGAGTTGCGTCTGGTTTGAATACAAATCGTGGGTTTGAAGAGGTTGGAAGGTACAGCACGATTTCAGGCTTGCTCAAGGACTTGCAGGTCGTGCTGGGCCAAATGGTTTGTGTTGCCCGCATCCAACTGCACAATATTGGCCCCATAAGAGCCTTCACTGAACAGTTTCAAAAACATCCTGCAAGCAATATTGTGACGCTCAGTTACCATGTTACGCATGATGGGGCATTGGCAGCCAGATAGGATGTGGAGAGCGCTATCCATGTGGTGGCAATCAGGTAAGGGGCATGTAAGGCTGGTGGATCTTTTATATCGGACAGCATGTTTCTGATTGTAGAGGGTGCCTGTGCGGTATTGGAAGACAGTGCGTTTCATTCAAGTTGAGAGACTGGGCATATTCCAAAAGGCATTGCTCATGCTTTTGTTTACATGAGGCAGCAAGCTCTGGTAATAGGTGTAGTAGCCTGTATTCCGATCAGCATAGCCCAGCTTGTGCTTAGCATGCATATGGGATTTCAGAGCATGCTTAAGGTCTGGGAGGTACCTCAGACGAGGAGAGGAAGGGTGGGATTGAGGTGGCCTAGAATCTGTCTCTTCCCGAGCTAGCCAGATTGTATTGTGGAACGGATTTCCTCCTGGGCCAGCACTAGGGATTCCAGTATCAGTCAGGTTACCATCATGAAAAACATGATGTTTGAGGGAGGCCTGGTGTTTGGCAACCTGATCTGCGCATTCATTCCCAGCTATTCCAGCATGAGACTTTACCTTGTAGAAAAATATGTGATCTTGAGAGGCTCGGGCAAGGTTTGAAATTTTCTTCAGAACATCTCCTTGTACGTGATTTCTATGCTTTTCTGGGTACAGGATTTGCTTTCTGAGTTGGTGAAGTGAGCTGAGGCTATCTGTAGCAATATGTGTGTAATCATGAGTGAGCGCAGCAGCAATGGCAGCCAGCTCAGCTCTTCCTATGGTATTGGTAATACCAGCGCCATTAGGTTCAACTAGATTTTGTGAGTCACCCATGGGATGGTACACACCTGCCCCTATAACTGTCTTGCCGTTCTGGACCTGGCAACTGCCGTCTGTGTATGCCCAAGACCTCCAATCTGCAACTTTAAGCTGGAGTCGGGATGGGACTGACAAGGAGCTTGGTCGGTAATGTCTGAGGAGGATCTTGGGGGTCCTTGGAAATCTGTTTCATGTCTAGGGGGAGTTTTTCAAATTTCCTTAACCCGAGCGTCACTCTATGTCTTGTATTCTGGATGGGGTGGTTGCTAATGTTCTTGATAATCCACTTGGCCTCTGGGATGGCTTTGGCTAAATCCTGAAGCCAGGTATGGTCCTGAATATTCAAGTGAACTCTTGCAGCCGTATTCCAGACTGCAATAATAATTTGTAAATCCCAGGTATGCTGGGGGAGGACAGTTTCCTGGTTGGCCCAGGATTGGGGTTTGTCGTAGATAATTCTGCTTTTTGGAATGGTCCCAAGCTTATAGCAAAGGTGTGGATAAGCATCGAGGAGTTCTGAATAGGGGTTGGTTATCGTATGCCTGCTACTTGCTGGCAGAAGCATGAAGGTGGCTGTAGCCTCTGTGTTTAGGATGGCAGAGTAGATAGCATGCCGCAATGCTAGTTTCATGGCCTTCTCAAGAAAGACGAAGAAAAAGAAAAACTACGTAGGCAGTGAAACACTCCCTACATCAATTAAGGAAAGGGGACCACATTGGTGCACAGACCATATGACCCACCCACCACGAAGTTCAGACTGAGAGAAGCACGGCAGGCAGAGAAAGAAGACCCTGTGACAGGTCCAGCAACGAGAAAAGAAAGCAGGATGATAGCTGAAAGACTGGAGTTCCAGACCTTCAACAGCAAGCAGAGCTTCTCATCATAGATGGGATGGCACTGCCATCTGGCAGATAGACATTCCAGAAAATCTGGAGGAGAGAGAATTGTAGTGGGCACCAAACAAAATGTCGCGGGGATCAGAGCTCCAGTAGTGATGGTAGTGAGCTTCATAGTCCAAGGGAGAGGCCATTTTCTCTTGGCTGACATGTGCCCATTTTTGGAAAGCAGGGTGGATGTGAGGTGGGAGGGTCCAAGATAAGGAATCTTTAATCTTTTTGCTTGTTTCACGTAGAGTGACAGCGCGTGGGATTCATTTCTGCAGTTGACACTTCTGAACTCAGCTCAAGGCTTTGAAAGAAAGAAAGAAAAGAAAGAAAGACTACGCTTGCCAAGTCTGGCCAAGGCTTTGTTTCCGCTTTCTGTTGACATATACACAAGTTTGGTTTGATTGCACCGGCAGGTGCACCCTTTTTGCTTCAGCTAAGCTGCCCTTGTAGGCAGGTACAGCTATGAAACCCTACCCCATCCTAGCACTAGACGCGCTCTTAAGGAGACTTCTCTCAACTCTCATCACCGAGATCAGGCACAGGCTACTGCTAGTAGCCCTCCTGATCCCCATTGACCTCTTTCTTTTTTCTCTTGGTGAAGGGGATACACGATGTCTCGGCCTTGGGTATCCTCTTTTCCTTAACTGATGCGGGGAGTGTTCTTGTTGCCTACGTAATTTTTCTTTTCTTTTCTCAGAACAGTAGGCTACTGTCCATCAAATGCTCTGAGCATTTATCTGATCCAACAACTTTGAAGCCTTTGGGCATAACCTACCCCCGCTATTTCATCAAACATCAGTCCACAACAAACATGATTTGCTACCTTTTCTTTCAAGTCGAAGTTTTATGAGTTGAGCTTAAAAGCTGTTATATTGGTGAGACCCTTTCTAGCCTGCTAGTTAAGGGACCTTTCCTTAATGCACGCGGCCTTTGGCCTGCGTAGACTTTTCTTTTCTTTATGAGTTAATAACCTTCTGGCCAGGTCTGGTTACAGGCCTCAGTGTTTCCACTCAACTGCCCCTGTAGGCGGAAACAGCAAGGCAACCATACCTTGCTAGATAGGGAACCTTCATGCATGCATGCAGCCTTTCTTGGCTGGCATAGTCTTTTCTGTCCTTCTTTTTATGCAGGGAAAGTCCCCCTGCCTACATAGTCTTTCTGTTCTGACTGCAGCAGCCACCTGGTGTGCCTTGCTCTGCAAAAGGAAAAAAGGAGCTGCTGTCATGACGAGACTGGTCATGGGATTTCAAGACACTGTTATGGCTGCGTCACTCTCAGCCTGACACTGCAAGGAGCAAAGGAGGCCTTTACAGTGTACACCATTAGGCAAAAAGCAGGAAAGCTCATATGCCCAGGGGGTTGAGGGGAGCGAAATAATATGGTCTCAGAACATGTTTGACTGAGCACCTCAAACCAGGCTCGCTTGACGTATGCTTAATTTGCAGGGGGTCCCGAAGAGCAAGTTGGCGGAAGCGCAGCTCAACAGGGAGATTGGAGGTTCGGCTAGCGCTCTCACCATTTCTCATTTTCACACGCACGCACACGCACATACGCGCACACACACACACACACACAAGGTTCAAGAAAATACAATCTTCTTAGATTCCAGGACAGGGGGGGCATCCTCGATGCAATGTCCAGCAACCTAGCCTAACAGCTGATATGCACCAAACACTGTTGCAATCTATCATTAAAACCAAGCCCTTACATCCATTGGCTGACCTATACCTTTCGCACCAGCAAGTACACCGAACTGTCTACTTCCAGGTCTTGCAACTTCTTGGGGTCTCCCACTAAGAGCATCAGCAAACCGCCAAAGCTAATATAGACTTCAACCTTCACCTGTCCCCCCGAAAAGGCATCTTTGTACTTGTAGACCTGCAGGCGTGTGTATGTGTGTGTGTGCTGTGTAATACTTTTCACAGCAGCATTGTAAACATATGCAAGTGCATGTTCCAAGTCTGTGCTGATGTACAGCTGCTTCAAAACCCATATATTTATCTGGCATGACTAGAGCCATGCAATCCCAAGAGCTGACAAATAAGCGGCAAGGATCCTGCTTCACCACACTGTTAGCTGGTAAACAAAACAAGCTTGTGCAGGGGGGGAGGCCAGCATGCAGCACACAATTGGTTGAGCATCACACACCTGCAACACTTCACCTATTCAAAATTGGCCGTCTAAAAGGCAACCACGAAGCACTTGATGCTAACCATGAAACAGAGAAAAAATAGGAGTGATTCCGCAGTCCAACAGGACAAACAAATGGCCCTACCTTGCCGTACATGACGTACTCATAGCGGTCCATCAGACTGGGCTTGCCAGTGATCCCTGGGAAGGTCTGAAGCGTAAGTGTAGCCAAGTAAGTGGTCAAGTAAGAATCAGGTGATTAAGTGCGCAAGTAGCGTTTTGCTGGGCTTGCCAGTGATCCCTGGGAAGGTCTGTTGAGTAAGCAACACTCCGGTTAGGAGTAATGTATGCATGCAATTTGTGCAATGCTAAACTCGCCAGAAGTCCCTGAGCTTGCCAGTGATCCCTGGAAAGGTCTACAGGGCAATAAATTCAGAATGATACAGACAGGGTTGGCATGGCCCATGCACAAGGATGACAAGCAATGATTATTTAGGATGACCTACAGGGCAGTGAGCAACGAGAATGCCGCAATGCTGTCAACAGCAATCCCTGGAGAGGTCTGCAGAGCGACGGGCAACAGCGACAACACCGTATTGCGTAGCATACATGTGGATCAGGGCTTACTTATTCCCTGAGCGCCCTTTGGACCGGTGCAAAAGAGCTGAGCACAAGACCAAAACTACCATTGGCTTGAAATTGGTGTTTTGCAAATAGTAGCTTACGAGTGCCTTGCTGAGAATCTGAGCACCCATGATCAAAGCTTTTAGTGGCGTGCAATTAGGGTGGTGGTGGCCAAATTAATAACATTTATTAAATGATATGATGTTAGATGATGCTCATGCAATAATACTTTTCTAGGGGTTCAAAAAGCTCACAGTTGGAGCCTGGACAACTTTGGCGTTGAAACAAGTGGGGAAAGGAGCAATCGAAAAGGATGGAGATGGCATGGTGCGCTAAGGACCCCTGCTGAGGTCAAGCGGCACCTGAAAACCCACTGAAGCTCAAGGAGGGCTAAGATGATTGTGTCAGAGGAGAACATGAGCCATGCATGCTAAAGCGCAGAGGCTGTGGTGAGGCCACCAGCCCCAACAACCCCTTGCAACAGGCAAGCAGCACAGCTCTTGCACGACATGCAAGCGCCTCTGCAAGGTCTTCATCAAGGCCAACACGGAGGACGACCAGGAAGGGAAAGGATTGAGTGCAGATAGAAATGGACTCTTTTGCCTGGATAACTAGCTATTGGAGATGCATTATCAGCTAATGCTTTGGACATGCCCAGTCGAGTGCTTGCCTGGGAAGCTCCAGCGTGAACAACATAGATGGTTGAACAGCCGCTTAAACAAAGCAGCTGCTGTGCTACTGTACACAACAGTGTTTTAGGAGGTAACCAATTTTAAATGCCTTTTAAAATAGCTTCAGCGTGAGCAACATAGAAGGTTGAACAGCTGCTCAACAAAGCAGCTACTGTGCGACTGCACACAAACCCTGCTTTAAGAGGTTTTTTAGAGGCAGCTTCAGTTCAAGCAGCTACTGTGCGACTGCACGCAACTGTGCTTTGAAGAGGTGCCCATAATTTTTGGGGCAGCTCAGTTCAGGCTAGACAGCTGAACAGCCGCTTTAACAAAACAGCAATCGTGCGGCTGCACATAACTGTGCTTTTGTGTCATTCACCATCACCATCTTCCTGCTCCAATGTGGCCCTTTGTGTCAATCACCATCTCCCTGCTCCATTTTAATTTCACAAACTTGACCAATGAATTCCCGTGGAAAAAAAAACCACCACATCCATTTTGAAATGAACATGTGGATTCTTAGATTTTTGTAACAACAGACACGATGAATATAACTTTGCAAGTTATATAGAATTTTGAAATATAATATTAAATTGCACCCTACGTGCAATCAATGGCTTGCAAGCGGCTTGCAGAGGAGCTGAGCACTCATGATCAAAGCTACTAACGGCTTGCATCCAGTGGCTTACAGGGGGCCTGCAGAGGGGCTTACAATCAGTGACTTACAATCAGTAGCTTGCAAAGCTTGGACCATGGCAGTGTTAAAGGGACGGGAACGGAAGCGGTCACTTTCTGGGATTTAATGTATCTGCTCTGCTTTGCTGATGATGGATATGAAGCTCCCTCTTTGAAGGATAGAGCTGATGATAATAAGGGCTTCTTCCTATGATGGATAGAGCTGATGATGGACAGAGAGCTCATTCCATGAAGGATAGAGCTGGTGATGGCTGGGAAGCTCTTTCCGTGATGAATAAGGAGCTTTTCACAACATCCCTGTCAGACGCTTGCACAATCATGTGCAAAGACAACTCCAGAGCTAGTTCAGTTGCTGCTCACAAGCCTGTTGCTCATAAGCCTGCAGCTCTAAATTTCAGCTGCTGTTCACAAGCCTGGCGTTGCAACTCTCTTGCTTAAGCTAATCCAGGATGGCATTGCATTCTGAACCCTTTATTCCTCATTTCTTGTATCAGGGATCTTGTACCAGGAGCACCTCAAAGTTGCATCTCCTCGCCACACACACACACACACACACACCCCAAGATGGATGACACAAACACCCTGGTGCGGTCATTTTGAGAGCAGCTCTGAGCTGGCATCTCCTCACCACACATAGGATTGAGAAATAGGACACGACATTTGGTAGCTTTTTGTACCACTCACAGCGCTACGACTGGAGCCAGGATGGAGAACACACATGCCCCATGCATGGCTCACTCTACACCACTCAAAGCACTAAGAGAGTGTACTGGGTATGAAAGGTACACGGGCCCAGTGCATGGTTGACTCACAGCGTCAAAGTTGGTGGACCCAGCTGTTCCATCAGCATTCAGCGTGTTCGCCAAGGCCACTTGGTACTTTGCATTCACCTGCAAAACACATGAAATTAAGTGAGCAGGTCACCGGCCACGCATTTGGCCTTCTTGCCCATGTACAACTCCGTGTATGACATGTGTCAATGGAACAATTTCTCATCCAGTCAGCTCTGGTAGAGGCAAACATGAACAACCACTACTAAACCATGAGACACACGTTCAGACCTTTTTTAAAATGCCAAGCCCTTACTCTCGGCACTGCTGCTGAAAGGTAGAGCTCTGTTGCAGAAACAAGCATGACCTTGGGCTTTTAGCGAGGAATCCTCATTGTGGGACATTGATATTGGGGACTGGCACCTTACAGCACTACCCGTGCAAAGAAACACATACGCATCCTAGACAAATTCTGTGTGCGCATAAGTAAAGTATTAGAAAAGGCTCGCCTTACATAAATAACGATTAGTTTGTCTTTAAGCATGCTGAACAAGCAACACACACAAACACACACAGTCACACACTTAAGCGCGCACATAAAACAGTGCATGCACACACACACATCTGATGCAACACTGAACCATCACATTCATGCTCTGTGTTCAAATGCGGAGCGTTGCACACACCTCTAGTGGGTACACATCCACATTGACATCTAAAGTGAGGTCGCATTCATACAGGTCACTACGGCATTGGTACCTGGACACTGCAAGAGGGCAGGCACGGAGGAAAGGCATGCATGAGCAGGAGTCCAAATGAGCAGTGTGGCAAAGCCTCCATGCAGCCATCATGAAGCCTGAGGCACAACCAGAGCACCACCCACCCTTGTCAAACTTTTTCCCATCAGGATCCTTGACGAGAACCTCAAAGATATCCTCAAACAAGGTGGGGTTGGCCATGGTCCACGCTCAAGTACTACCGTATGCTCATCAACTGTGACCAGGGTTTTAGATGAATTCCTTTAAATTGGAAAACGTTATTAGGTCGAGTACATTGGCCAAAACATCTGGATTCAAATCTGTTTTGCCTCATCCTAAGCTAGCTTCATTTTCCAAGCGAGTGGGATTTCTTTAAAGTTATCGGGGAACTGCCCTGATGCGAGATGATGATGTCCGAATGACAGATGCAGAGGGACAGCCAGGAGGGCATTTGCAGCAGCAGCAGCAGCAGCAGCAGCAGCAGCAAGGAGAGGCTGGCCCTAGTGATGTACCTAACGAGGTTGCAGCAGGGGAAGGCACGCAGCAGGGGAAAAAACGAGGGCGCCCAAAAGGCTCCAAGAACAAGCCCAAGTCAGAAACAGAGCAGTCTGGGACTCCTGCTCCCAAAAAGCCAAAAACTACTCCAGGAGCTCAAAAACCTCGGCCATTTGAAAAGCAAGACCAAGGTGGAGGTCTACCCCATGAGGAGGGAGGGGCAGCCCAAAGGCCAACGTCTCCAGCAGCAGAAGGCACAGACACAGCAGTGCAGCAGCAAAAGAGAAGGGGTAGGCCGCCTGGTACAAAAAACAAGCGGAAGGTGTGTGTGTGTGTGTGTGTGTGTGTGTGTGTGTGTGTGTGTGTGTGTGTGTGTGTGTGTGTGTGTGTGTGTGTGTGTGTGTGTGTGTGTGTGTGCGTGTGTGCGCGCGAGCGCACACTCATGCGTGTTTGTGCGCTTTTTCATATGCACTTACAGACATTCTTTTGAGCATTCTATGTACTTGTATATCCAAGCACACTTACTTATCCAAGAGTACTTGCATATCCAAGCATGCACGTTTAAAAGAACTGACTTTTCAAATTTGCTTTGGCTTGCTTGCACATGCTAGCATGCACTTGTGTGCACATACCTTATCCATTACTCTGAACCAGCAATGTTCATACTTGCAACACATCCTTCAAAAATCAATGTGCTCTCTGCCTAACAAAAAACCCATCATGTGTGAGAACCATCGTATGCCGGGATGATGCTGCAAGGACAATTTGTTAAATCCAGGCAATTTTTGTATCACTGCTCTCCTTTTGTATTGGCTTGCTTGTGCGCTTTCTTATCTTCATTCAGCTTAGCTTCCCTGCTATTCTCTACCCCTTTGATACAGTCATGCACTCTGTCCTTTCCTCCCACTGTCTATGAGGAGCATGACACACACACATATGCGGGAGTTTGTGCACACGTGCACACAAACACACACGCACACACACAAACACACACACATACACACACAATGTTGCTTTCCAGGAGCACTCGCTGTTAGAGTCGTTCAGCATCGTGGACTGCACCAAGGATGTCACCGTGGTAAGTCGTGGACGTGCACACATCCACAACAATGCAAGTGAGGGGTGGCACTCAAATTGGGATGCATATCTCTAACTCTCAAGTTTGTTGCAGGTCTAGGGTGCTTATCTAGGTGAGCTCGACTGAGATTGCTCATGGGGGCCTGTTTGTTGTTGCGCAAGAACGTCGGCTGGGCATGCTCATAGTTCAACGTCAGTAAGAAAGACAGTGCCAGTAAAAAATAACATCACCTGAGAGCAAGTGCTGGTGGTGGTGGTGGAGTTGCTGCCACTCAATTGCTTGGTTGCCGTGTGCTACGTTTAAGTTTCACACACCTGGCGCAGGAGACACTCGCACTCTGAAGCACCATAAGAGCTAATGAGTGTATAGGTCCCAGCGTGCTGGGTGAATGTTATTGTGCCAGATAAGACGCGTGATTAATTAGGAAGGCCTCGTGGCAAGCTTCTGCAGCCAGCAACGGCTTGCCATCATGGCATGTACTTCCCTTTTGAGTATTGCATCATTTCTGATGCATTTGAGTAAACATTCATGTGTGCACATGATAATACGGCTGAAGGTGCCCGGTGTTTCAGCAGAGGTGCTTCCCTTCGGGGGCGCCACTACTCAGGCAGTGTTCGCCAGGGTGGAAAGCTGCATGGGCTGGGCACATGTGCAGAGTTCAAGTGTCAGGGGCAAAGTGCCTATGTGGGATACTTGGGTGAGCACTGCCCTCTGCAGTGCCCTCTGCACTGCCCTCAGCAGTGTCAGGGGCAAGTGCCTATGTGGGATATTTGTGTGAGCACTGCCCTCTGCACTGCCCTCTGCAGTGTCAGGGGCAAGTGCCTATGTGGGATATTTGGGTGAGCACTGCCCTCTCGGCCTAGCTGATTCTCCCTTCGCATCCAGGGTCCTGGCCAGGCTGTGCTTGTAATCTTATAATTGTCTCACTCAGCTAATCAGAAGCAGTCAAATTAGGAAGATAACAAGCGCACAAGGTGCGTATGGAGTTGGGTGTCATATCCGCTATGGCGTTTCCGAGGTCACTGAGGACTTCCTCCTCTGTACTTTAAGTTTGCGGTGAAACATTTTTAGGAACAATCTTGCGTACTCCATTTAAAGAACCAAGGTCCGCTGCGAGGTACCTAGATCCCCTGGCTGTCTCCGCGGCTTGTAGTAAATGCTCATGCATCACCGCATACATACACCCCCCCCTACAAGTGTGCATATACATATTTACACACATAGTATGTATATATGATCATGTATCAACATGTATACAATGTATGCATCAGGGTTGACTAATTCGCCAGTTTGACAACATACATTCACCAATAATGTGAAAAAAAATCGAAATTCGACGCATTATGCGAACGCATGTTTGCTCCCTAGGCGAGGGGCTGAAAAAGGGGGTAGCAACTACCCCCCAACCAGCCCTCCCCCCTTACCCCCCCTTACCCCCTTCCCCCCAGGCTATATAAACATTCAAAATGGGGAAGAGTTAAGATCTTGATTGGGACCATGTCACCATCATGGAGCAGATGGCCAAGAGAGATGGGGTATGTCTGGGGGTGTTTGGGGGGTCTTCTGCCCCGTCTTTGGCGCAGGGCGTAAAATTCTACGCATTTGGCAATTGGCAATTTTGAATTCGCCAGTAATTCGAAAAGATCCTAATGCTAGAATATTTCTAATTTGGCGAACTAGTCAACACTGGTATGCATGCACATTTGCAGGGACTGGCACAGAGCACTGTTTGGCAGTGTTTTCAGTGCTGAATATTGTTGTGGCACTTTTTAAACATATACATTAAACATATTATACACACACATATATATTTTTCCACATGTTTAATATCAACGTATGCATGTACATGTGCAGGGAACGGTACAGAACACTGTCTGGCGGCTTTTCCAGTGCTAAATATTACTGTGGCGCTTCTCAAAACTAAAGCTACTAATAAGCTTCAAAAGATATTGCGCTAAAGTGGGTTGTTGTGTAGCGCTATTCGCATTAAAGCACTATTAGCATGTGGCAACGCATGTCTTCATGTATGCACGCGCGCACGCACACACATGCACACACATGCACACACATGCACACATGCACCCCACACACACACATGCGCATGCCTCTGCATTGCTAGGATTGCATGCAGGGAGTGCTTGTGGCTGGCAGCACCTTAGCAGGCTTGGCACATGATGAGCGCATGCAATACTTTTTCACACTGAGGCAATTGCAGGCCTTTGCATGTCTTGCAATGCATGCAGAGCGCGTCAAATCAAAGCAAAGCAAACCGATCCAAATCATTCTAATCAATCATCCGTGCCTCGTCGTTTCTTGCAATGCATGCAGAGCGCGTCTGTGGTTGGCAGCGGCCTGGGAGGCTGTGCCAAAGAGGATTACCGCATTAGCAGCAACAGCGGCACGCACATGGATGCGCCCGCTTTGTGCGTCCCAGGTGGCCGCACCATTGCACAGTTTGAGGTAGGTGGGGGTCCTTGCATTTACGGATGGAGTCCTCTTGTGCATGCATGTATTTGCATGCATGCAATCCAACGAGATAGTGCACTTGCGCACATTTGGGTACATGATTGTGTGCATGAACTCAATCAAGGTAGCGTATTTTGCATGAAAGATGTGTGCCTTCTCTGCTCGTGAAAAAGAGGCCGCATAATTGTGCAGGGTTTGAGGTGTGCTGGGGCTTTTGTGCGTGCGATTTTAAATGAGACGGCGTGCACGCACACACACGCGCACACACACACACGCACGCACGCACACGCACACACACACATACACACGCACACACACACAGGCAGAGGAGCTGACGCGCCCCATGTGTGTCATCGACTTGTCCGCCAAGTTTGAGCAAGGCATGTCGAGCAAGCTATCTGTGGAGGATGTGCAGAGCTGGGAGGCAAAGCATGGCCGCATACCAGCAGGTGAGAAACAAGGTTTCTGTGGAAGATGTGCAGGGCTAGGATGCAAAGCATGGAGGCATTCCATCGGGTGCAAAGGTGCATGCACCCACGAGCACAGAGATGTTTTTTGTTTCCTTGGGGTCTGTGTGGAAAGCATGGCCGCAAAATAGCATGTGGGGAAGGCATGAACCTGTGAGCAAAGGTATTTTTTTGGGTTGTGGTCTGCATGGAAAGCATGGCTGCATACCAGCAGGTGAGAAGGGGCATGCACCTGTGAGCACACAGGTGTTTTTTTTTCCTGTTGTGGTCTGCATGGAAAGCATGGCCGCATACCAGCAGCTGAGAAGGGGCATGCACCTGTGAGCACACAGGTGATTGCTTTTTTTTGGCCTGCGTGGAAACATGGCCGCATGCCAGCAGGTGAGAAGAGGCATGCACCTGTGAGCACACAGGTGTTTGTTTTTTTCAAGAAAGGCGGGTCGAGCAAGGTGTTTTTTTGCACGAGGCGGGTCGAGCGAGGTGCCTGTGGAGGATGTGCAGAGCTGGGAAGCAAGGTATGGGCGTATTCCAGCAGTGGCCGTATTCCCAGGCATGCAACTGCGAGCACACAGGTATGTGTCTTTCCTTCTGTTGTGGCCTGCGTGTAACAGCTGGGGCGCAAAGCATGGAGGGATCCATGTACAGGATGTAGCAGGAGCGTGCGCATGCATGCGCGCGGATGTACACATCTCTGTGTCTGTTGGGCATCTTAGGATGGTATTGGATGGTATTGGTTTCTGAGGTATTAATGCTGGGTTTCGGTGTGAGGGAGGCTCACGGCTCTTTGAGCCAATGTTCCTCCTTTTCCTAAGTCGATGTAGAAAGTGTTCTCACTGCATACGTGGTTTTTCCTTCTCCTTTTTCGATGTGCTTAGGGTCGGTTGTGTCACCATGATTGTTGTTTCAGATATTGTTATTATCGTTGGCATGTGTCATGGCTTGCAGGCTTGTCGTGGCTCTTTTTTCCATTCTCTGTCCCAATCCCTGCCTTAATATCTGCCATTCCCATCATCTGCCGTTCCCCTCGTTTGCCATTCCCGTCATCTGCCATGCCCTGTCCCATTTCCTGCCACACACATTTTACAAAAAGTGCTCTAGTGTGCTTTTGCACAGGCTGGTGCATGCACAATGAGAGTTCCATCCTCCATTTCATTTCTTGCTACAAACATTCCCCATCAGGTGCACTAGTATGCTTACGCACTGGATGGGATGTGCGCAATGAGCAGAGCCGCCCTGCCACAAATGGACAGCAATTAAAAGAGGTGGGTTGAACGCGAAAGCGCATGGGCATAAGTGGCCGGCTTTGATGGAGAGGTATGCACGATGGCTGCCTATTTGTGGCTGATTTCACAATCACAATAGCCGCCTGCTTGTGGCTGTTTGCACATTCACAATCACGATAGCAGCCTGCTTGTGGCTGGTTGCACAACCACAATCACAATAGCAGCCTGTTTGTGGCTCGTTGCACGTTCACAATCACGAAAGCAGCTTAATTAGTGGCCAATTGCACATCCAAAATCATGACTGCAGCCTGTTTGTGGCTGATTGCGCAGGGTCAGCAAGATGCGGCTCCAGCACAGCAGAAAGGCGTGAATCAACACACTCCCGGATTCAGCGTGCAGGTGCGCTTGTGGTGGTGCCTCCTCCCCTGCTCCTGGAATGCTGCAATGTGATCACATGTCTTGTCTGATTTCCAAGCAAACATGGAGCATGCATGTGCGCTTGTCGAGGTGCTGAAAAGACTGAAAAGAAACTCTACGCCAGCCAAGGCTTTTAGGTATGCTTGCGCAGGTGCTGAAACAAAATAGAAGAGTTTACGCCAGCCCAGACTTGAAGGTGTGCTTGTGCAGGCGCTGAAAAGATAATGAAAACAGAAGCTCAACGTCAGCCAAGATTTTGAGGTGCGCTTGTGCAGGTGCCGAAAACAAAATAAAAAAAGAAACTCTACGCCAGCCCAGACTTTTAGGTGTGCTTGTGCAGGTGCTGAAAACAAAATAAAAAAAATCTACGCCAGCCAAGACTTTGAGGTGCGCTTGTGCAGGTGCTGAAAACAAAATAAAAAATTTCTACAGCCAGCTAAGACTTTTGAGGTGTGCTTGTGCTTTGCTTGAACATGCAAAAACTACTCACGCGCAATGCCCAGCTTCTTTGCTCCTATGCGCAAAACCAGGTCATCATGGCGGACCCTGACTGCCAGCAAAAGGCTTGAAATGCTTTTTCCTTGCATGGTCTCTACTGCTTCATTTGTCGATTTCAAAGCCTCATGCCCCACGCCCCCTTTTGAAATAAACCAGAGTGCCTCATGCCCCACGCTCTCATGTGAAATGAACCAGAGCCCGACAGAGCCATCCACCCATGTGAAATGGACCACAGTGCAACGAGCATTGACCTCCCCCCACAGATCACTGTTTTTGGTTTCATCAAGTGGACCAGTGTCCGATGTCTTTGCTGAATGCCGCTCACACAGTTCAGCTCACCCACATCTGTTTTGCCATGCATGCACAACATTTTGCCGGCTGAACACGCCCCTGGGTGGACTGGATTTCGACGATTTAAACAGTGCTGGGCTGAGCACACAACACACACATACAGGCATACAGCATCAACTTTTCAACTGAGAATGTTGCCTTAGAGCGCCATGGCCCTTCCTGTCGCCCTTTTCCTGCCGCAGTACTAGGGGTCAGCATTCCCATGAGCGCTGTAGAAGGCCCTCATTGAGCGCCATATGCTGTTCTACATGGAGGGGCATTGGTGAATAGCGCAATCATGATGTAGCGTTGTAGGACACTACATAGCGCTGGAAAATGTGACATACAGAGCTAAATGCTGATCCTTACACAGTACGCTGCGTACCTTGGAGCCCGTGCGCTCCACACAGTAGAGCTGTAGATCCCACGGTCCTGCTGCCTACCTTGTGTGTTCCTTTGCCCTGTTGCTTGCGCAGACGGTGCAATACATCATGGAGCGTCAGATCGCTGGCCTGGGCATCGACACAGCCTCCACCGATGTGAGCAACAGCACTAACTTCTTTGTGCAGAAGCTCGTCTTGAATGCTGGTGGGTGGGCCTGTGGGTGCAGCATGTGTGTGTGATATGAAGCCCAGCCTTTGTGTGATGTCTCAAAGCATTGTCTGCCTGCTCTACATGCAGTGTTATGACGCATTGTGTGTGCTGTGCTTACTCCCAAAAAAGGGCTATGACAACAGGTATCATGCAGTGAGCATCTATTTGACTGGCATGGCATTGCGCAGAAGCGTGTGAGGCTGTTTGCAAGCTGGCATGGCGCCAAGCACAGGAGCGTCAAGTTTCTTGGAGCAGGGCAGCATGCATGTAGCCATGTTTGCGTTCAGCCACCAAAGGCTTGGATGGCAGGGAGTCTGCTGGCCAAAGTAGGAGGTCCTTCGACACAGGAAAAACCTTGCGATTCAAGATGTGTTTGTGGACATTCACCTTGTCACGCATGCAGCCAGAGGCTTTTATTCATGCCATGTATGTTTGCATGCAGCCAAAGGTTTTTATTTATGCTTCGTGTGTTTACATGCAGCCAAAGGCTTCTATTTATGCCTTGCATATTTGCATGCAGCCAGAGGCTTTTATATATGCTTTGCATGTTTGCATGCAGCCAGAGGTTTTTATTTATGCCTTGCTTGTTTGCGAGCAGCCAAGGGCTTTTATCCATGTCTTGCATGTTTGCATGCAGCCAAAGGCTTTTATTTATGCCTCGCATGTTTGCATGCAGCCAAAGGCTTGGATAAAAGGATCTCTGCAGACTGAAGTAGGAGCGCCTTAAACTCGCACACACACACACATACACACGCACGCGCACACACACACACACACACACACACACACACACACAAACACACACACACTCTGAAATTCAAGATGCATTCGTGGACATGCACCTTGTCACATGCAGACAAGTTCCAAATCAAAAACCTGGACCTGTGTCGTGTCCCGGCTTCGGGTGGCCTGGCCATTGTGGCACCCTTAAAATTGGCAGGCGCTGTGCAGGTGCGCGCTGCTGTGCGTTTCTGGTCGATGCTCCATGGAACCATTTGCTGTGATGCACCCCTGGAAGTGGCAGGCACTGTGCATTTCTGGTCGATGCTTCATGGAACCATGCGCTGTGATGCACCCCTGGAGGTGGCAGGCACTGTGCATTTCTGGTCGATGCTTCATGGAACCGTTTGCTGTGATGCACCCCTGGAGGTGGCAGGTACTGTGCATTTCTGGTCGATGCTTCATGGAACCATGCGCTGTGATGCACCCCTGGAGGTGGCAAGTGCTGGGTGGCTGCGTTGTTGAAGCAAGCCACTGTTCCGTATCAAATGAAGCAATGGATGGAACAGTTGGCGGGAAGTGGCAGGTGCTGGTCGGCTGCGTTGTTGAAGCAAGCCACTGTTCCGTATCAAATGAAGCAATGTATGGAACAGCTGGCGGGAAGTGGCAGGTGCTGGGCAGTTGCGTTGTTGAAGCAAGCCACTTGTGAATGTCATTTGTAACTTGCCAACGTTTCAGATCCATTCAGATTAGAGGGAGGCAAGCAGATTCAGTCTTATATGTTGCAGCTCTCTGCCTGGCTTCTGGTCTAAGGGAGGCATAGGTCAAGGTCAAGCAGCCACCTGCCAGATGCTAGGTTAGCATCCGCGTAGCTCAATGAGATCAGCCGATTAGAGCAGATTTGATGCAGCTTGACCATACCAGCCATCCTGCAGCAGATCCGACGCAGCATGACCAAACCAGCCAGAATTCCTTGACAGAGATCTGGCGCAGCATGAGCATACACCAGCCAACTTGGAGCAGCATGACCATACTTGACTACTTTAAAGCAGATCTGGTACGGCATGACCAGTCCACTGTAAAGCAGATCTGGTGCGGCAAGACCAGACTTGACTAATTTAAAACAGATCTGGTGTAGCAAGACCAGACCAGACTACTTTAAAGCAGATCTGGTGCGGCATGACCAGACAGCTGTAAAGCAGATCTAGTGCGGCAAGACCAGACTTGACCACTTTCAAGCAGATCTGGTGCGGCAAGACCAGACCAGGCTACCTTTAAGCAGATCTGGTGCGGCATGGCCAGAGCAGCCACCTGATGCAACAAGCTATCTCCTGCCGCATGCCAAGACCTTCCTTGCCCTCTGACCCCTAGCTTTATATACCCATGCATGGATGGTTGTGATGGTGCCTCACCAACCTCATAACTCTCCACGTGCCTGTGCAGTTGTGCACTTCCATAGGCACCCCCATTTCTTGCTATCTTTAGAGACCCGTAGCTACATAGGTGCCCATGCATGCATGGCTGTGATGGTGCCTCACCAACCTCGTGACCTTCCACTTGCCTATTCTAATGCGCACCTGCACAGGCACCTGCGTGCGTGATGAGCATGCCTCACCAATTTCGACCTTCCACTTGCTATGCTTTTGCGCCACAGGCGCCACCTTTCTTGCCCTCTACCCTTGAGCTCCATAAACACCCACGCATGAGTGTTTGTGAGTATGCTTTTCACCAACCTCATGCCCTTCCACCTCTGCTCATGTGTGACCTCCGCCTCCTTGTTGCGCAATTGCGGCACAGGCACCCGTGCGCGTGACTGTGATGGTGCCCAAAGCACCTCCCGCTTCTGGTGTCGCTGCTGGTGGCGATGCTGCTGGTGCAGAGAAGCCAGTGGGAGAAGCGGGCGATGCTGCTGGTGCAGCGAAGCCAGAGGAAGAAGCGGGCGATGCTGCTGGTGCAGCAAAGCCAGAGGGAGAAGCGGGCGGGGCTGCTGGTGCAGTAAAGCCAGAGGGAGAGGCAGGCAAGGCTGCTGGTGCAGCGAAACCAGAGGAAGAGGCAGGCGAGGCTGCAGGGATCAACCCTGCAGCCACATCAGCAGCAGCAGCAGGCTTAGCGTCCACTGACCATGCTGGCCTGCTGGCCTCATCTGGACTCAGTGCAAAAGCTCTGTCTGCTGTTGCAGCTGGTGCTGACGCTGCACAGCCGGAGTCATCGGGTCGGCAGCCAGCGCGTGCTCCAGCAGCAGCCTCATCAGCAGCAGGACGGCCTGCAGCAACCGGCGCCAGCACATGCGCGGCTCGCTTGGGAGGGGGTGAAAAGGTGCCCGGGGGGGCCTCAGGGAGGGCGACCTCCAAAGGAGGGAAAGGGGAGGGAGGAAAGGGGGGGGTTCAAGCAGGGGCTGCGGGTGGTGGTGGGAGTGGCGCAGTGACGCCAGGGGGTGTGGTTGGTGCTGCAGGCACACCCCCTCCTTCTGCACAGCCCAAGGCTTCGGAGCACACAGCAGCGAACCCAAACCCGGCCGCAGGGCACCCGCCGTCAACACCAGTTGGAGGGCGGTCAGGAGCAGCAGCAGCAGCAGCAGCAGCAGCAGCCACGCCAGCACCTGCTGCACAATCCAGTCCGGCCATGACCGCCACTCCGGCGACTGCAAAGGGGCCTCTGGTGGCCGCTGCAGCTTACCCCACCAACACCACTGCTTGCCCCACCAACACCACTGGAGCAGCGGCGCGAGGAACCTTACTCGACCTTCCTTTGCCCCAGTTGGGCTCCCTCTGTGTGGCTGGTGCGCCCTTTGTGGGGTTGCCCCCCTTGTTCCAGCAGCAACAGCAACGACTGCAAGGTGCAGGCCAGGTTCTGGGGGGCCCAGAGCTGCTGCTCCCCCTGCTGTGGTCCGGTCATCCTGCATTGTTCCAGCAGCAGCAGCAGCAGCAGCGGCAAGGTGCTACACTTACTGCACCTGCACCTGCGCTGGTGCGGCAGGAGCAACAACCACAGCAGCAGGAGGGTGAGCCTGTTCCTGATGTGCAGCAGCCTGGCACGAGGCCTGCGACACACCAAGTTTCGGTGCTGGAGCAGCCGCCGCCACCACCACCACAGCAGCAGCAGCAGTTGACACGAGCGCAGCTATTGGGGCCAGAGCAAGCAGCAAAGCCGCCATAGTGCCCTTGACCGCTATAGCCACCTAAGAGCACCAAATAACATGAGCACACCAAATCTGTGTCACTCAAAGGTGACTGGTGCACAAGTTACAGAGGGCGCACCGAAACTCTGAAGAGAAACGCTGAGGCGATGACAAAGAAAACTCATGGAACTAGTGAACCACTGCACGCATCGATGGCGGAAATGGGGACACCTGGAGCTAAGCAGCCCTGAACCAGCTGAACAGCTGCCTCTGCAAAGGAGGGCTAGGGTTAATATGGAGGTTGAGTTCGTGGGGTGGTGAGGAAATGCCTGACAAGTGGGGCACAGGGTAGCCAACTGGAACTGGGCTTGTTGATGAAGAGGCTGTGCAGAGCCTCAATCTCACCAAGGTAGTGTTATTCACCCCCAGACCCAGTTTTTCCAAACCCAATTTTGACTCCATGGAGGGTTCGTGGGCTGGCTGGCTGACAGGACTGACAGGCTCACCACTGTCCATATAGCATGCCTACGTATAAAAGTGCTGCTAGCCAGATGGGGCATGCGACCATCCCATCCTCCAGTCCATATGTCCATATAGCATGCCTACGTATAAAAGTGCTGCTAGCCAGATGGGGCATGCGACCATCCCATCCTCCAGTCCACAGGTGAGATGGTGAGGAGTACAAGCCTCCAGTCAAAGCAACTGACTGCTAGCCTCTGTGGGATGGCAGGCACGGTGGGTGTGCACACCGTGTTTCAGCCCATTTAAGTGCGGTCGGCTGACAGAGTTGTCCAGTGCTCTCCTTGGCCTGGCAACACTCTGTTGTGACTCCTTTTCAGTGATGATGCCATCAATGTCGTGACTCCTTGTCAGTGATAAGTCCAGTACTCTCCTCGACCTGACAAGATTCTGTTGTGACACCCTGTCCGTTATGGTGCCATTGATGACCTCTGTAGTCTTACTCTTGACAACATTTTGTTGTGACTTCTTGCTGGTGGTGATGCCATCGTTGAACACTGTTGAAACCCTTGCTAGCATGCAAGTAAGGGAACCCTTTTCTTCATGCACGCAGCATTTTGGCTTGCGTTGTCTTGTTGTTTTTCTTCTTTTTGTTGAACACTGTGACTGCATGCGCTTCATGAAGGAAGAAGGAAACATGCCCTCTTTACCTGCACTCTGCTAAACCTTACAAGGGTACAAGGCTTTCATTCCAAGCCGAAATCTGTGGCCAGGATTCGCTCAAAAGCCTTCAGATCCTCACTAGGTCCTCACTAGCTAAGCCTGTCCACAAGCTCATGTTCACTCACAACCTGCCTAACACATACGCAACAAGAGAGAGTTACAAGAGAGAGTTACAATGGGGTTTGACCTTCAGCCAGGTAGTTTGGCTGCTCGGTCTGCTCAACTGTTCCAACTGCACAAAAAATATCCATGAGATCGCACATACGCAACCAACATGAAAAGTGTTAACAACACACTCAACTGCTGCAGCTATGCTACCATTACAAGCAAAAACCATACCTAGATACCTGAAAGAGTCTTTGTCAGCGAGCTGTACAGCCCATAGTGAGACGCAGGCACCTGCGCATTACACTGGGAATTAAAATGCACAACTTCTGACTTAGCAACGTTCACAGTCAAGCCTTTCTTCAAGTAAGTTACGGCATAAGGAAAGGGAAGGAAAGGGTTACATAGCTGTACCTGTACCTCCGGATCCCCATTAGCTTTGTTTCTGGCTTTTCTGGCGTTTGGCCCAGCACCACCTGCAAGTCCCTGAGCAAATCTCTAATCGTGCTGTGCCTTCTGACCTCTTCATACCCATGATTCCTATTCAAACCAGACGCAACTCCAGCCGCCCTGATGCGATCTTGTTAACTCCTCACCCCACTAACCCAAACAGGCCACCCACTCCACCCTCACACAGAGTACTGCGCAGTATGGGAAGTAGCACAACTCCAGCCCGCCATACCCGCTTAATAGAAATCAAATACTGTGAAGATGCGAGGCTTAGTGCCCAGCTGGACCATCAACGGGCCCATAAACTTGCTCAAAAACTCCATGCCCATTCAATTCAGTATGCCCACTGGGCCCCAGTGGGCATACTGAAGGTAACAAGCTTATGGCATAAGCTTGTTACCACCGGACGTGCTATTGAAAATGATGCTTCTCACAGCCAGGTTCTGGAGCCGGGTGCTTCCAGTAACCCTCCAGATCCCCATTAGCTTTCTTCTTTGTAGCTTTGTAGTGGAGGAGGCTCACGGCTCTTCTGAGCCAATGTGTCTCCTTTTCCTTAATTGATGTAGGGAGAGTTTCCTCTGCCTGCGTAGTTTTTCTTTTCTTTTCTTTTCTAGTGCCCAACTAGAAGCCTCACAGCAACATCACAGTGAACTGTGCAAACAACTCCAAGGTGCAGAAAATACTATCCACCCAATCCTCCTGGGCGTGGGTGGGACCATATACACTACCCATACCCTTGATCAATTCAAAAAATAGGGATTGACTCACAAATATCTGAAACACTTGCAAGAAAACTCCATGCCCATTCTATGCAATTTGCGCACAAACTAACCTCAACCAGACGTGCCATTGAAAATAAAAGCACTCATCATAACACTGGTGCCCTGGAGCAGCGTGCTGCCAGAAATCCACCCGATTTACATTAACTCCCCTCTCATCTTTTGGTGAGGGAGACTCACGGCTCTTTGAGCCAATGTGTCTCTCTTTCCTTAATTGATGTAAGGAGAGTTTTCTCTGCCTACGTAGCTTTTTCTTTTTCTATTCTTTTTTCTTTTCAGGCCAAAGTTGAACGCCTCTATCTTTTTTCCTTCATGAATTCAATCTTTCTCAATAAACGTTACGCGACGTTTGCAGTCTACTAGTAAGGGAGGCTCAACGCTCTTACAGCCAATGTGTCTCCTTTTCCTTAATTGATGTAGGGAGTGTTCTTGCTGCCACATGGCTTTTTTTTTTGCAGTCCAATGTTCTGAAATGGAAGCCTTCTGCTCAGGTGATCAGCAACCTGAAGATGCTGCATAGTTTTGCTGCTTCTTAAGCTAACACTGGGAGCAACAACCAAAGCTACCTTTCCTTCAGATATCGTATTTGATTGCAGATAATGATTGCTGACCAACTGCAGACCAAGAGAGCCGAGTCCGAGCACATAAGATTGCGCAGGCAATAAAAGCAACACGGGTCCCAAATATGAAGTATGGGGGAGTCCTGGATCCTTCCAAATGCCGAGCAATATATGTGATTAGGCTAGGTCTGATGGACTCTGCAGTCTCTGATAGGGTGTTTGGCATCTCATGAAAACTGTTCATAGAGCTCCGTACAATGTAATGCACCTGATATCTCATGCTGATATGTGAACAATCAAGGCTGTAACTGCGGTTACCTTTCTTGAAACATAACAATGCATCTATGACAGTGGATGCTGAGAATTGAAGTACAAAGCATAACATGAACATATTTGTCATGGCCTCTTGGACCTTTTTTCTGAGTGATGCTGTTCTCAAACTTTCTGTGCTTCTTGTAGAAACACGGAAGTATATTTTCATCCTTCAAATGGTCGAGCTCACATTCCCTTGCTCCTCCCCTGGACGTTTGGTGTTGGTTGTCCAGGGATGAGCTGACACTGACACTGCAATCTGGTGGAATTTTTGCTGAACTTCACATGCTCATTTCATGCAGAGTGACTGTGCACGTGTTTCTTTCAGCAGTGAACACTTCTTAGCTCAGCTCAACACTTTGTTTCCACACCCAGTTGACATTTATACACAAGTTTGGTTTGGTTTGGTTACAGACACCGTTTTGCTTCAACTAAGCTGCCCTTGTAGGCAGGTACAGCTATCCTATCCTATATTATCCTTCAGGTATTGCAATCCCACTTACAGGGTGAAGCACATAATAGAGTGATGGCAGTGCTAGGGAAAAGAAAAGCCAGCCAGAGCTGTCAAAAGAAAGCAAAAAAACAGCCTTGAAACAGGACAATCATATTTGTGTGGCCGGGCCCTCCTTTATTGCTCTGCAATTAATGAAGCAGGAAAAAAAGAGCAATGAAGCAGTGCACAGCCTTGTTCTGTATTTGTTGAGGCTTCGCGTTCAAACAAATTGTCTCTCAAATGTCTGTCATCCTGGAAAAAGCTCACCTTCAAAAAAGGACTACGCTATAAGGGAAGCGGAAATCAGTGCAAGCCACAAACAAGAATTTTGCCTTGATACAGTATTATATTCCCGGGTGGAAAAGAACAGGCTGAGCAGACCAAAAATCACGGTTCCCTTCGAGCTCCTTGGCAAGCCAAGGAAAAGACTGGGGAGTTTAGGCCCTTCTCAAATGTATGTAGAGCTGTACCTCACAAGCAATACTGGGGAGTCTAGGCACCTTCTTACATCCCGCGTGGCAGGATTGTACAGCGCGCACGCACACCCACTTACAATACTCATGCATTCGTCGACATTCTCGCGAATATACTACAGTTCCCCAGAGCTTGAATAATAGCACAAATACCTTGGCTGCACAAGAATAGAAACATACCCGAGAGCAGGTTTTATTTCCTACCTCTAACTGCAGGAAAGCCGCAACCATGAATAAATGATGACCCTGACAAGCACCAGTAGTACACACGATCATGTGACATGCATCTAGCTGTCACAGTCGTGGGAAGTGCAAAATGCACCAGAGAAGCACAACACCTTTTTCCCAATAGCACCCACACTCCCACCCCTCTTTCACCTCCTGGGGTGACCTTTTGGGGCCCCCCTTGGAGCACAGTCACCGTTGCACCCCCTTGTTCCATTTGTAAGGCATTGACACACACAACATATACATGCACACTCGTACACACACATCATACAGGGGAGCAGTAGAGCGTCTTAAGGCCTCTTGTCAATGGGATCACGGAAGGCCTCTCATCTTGTTGACGCCTCTCAACGTCCTAACACCACCCTCCTGTTTTGTCAATGTCACCACGGAAGGCCTCTTGCCGACGTCATCCTGTAGCTCTATAGAAAGCATCTGTAGACAGCTCCACCCACAGCACAGAAAAGAAGCACACCGAAACAATTGCTTGGCGCAACAGCAGTGGCTAACTAAACCACACAAATGGGCCACATCCCAGGCATCTATGTTTAAAACTAAATGGGTGAGCATAGCATGCACCACAAAAAAAAGCAAGGCAGCTATTACTGCTCTGCTACGCAGCCCTCAAGCCCACTTCATTCCTCATGCCACCCGCCCCTGTATGTATATGAGATGGCGACTTTGAGCAGCGTGGCACCTTCTAAAGATGGCACCAGGTGGAAGCATTGAGGAACATGCACGCATTTAAGCAAACAAAGTTGTTGCCCCGAGCAAACGAACGAAAGGCAAACCGTGAACCTCAGCGCTGCTACCCATCGCACACACATCACTGCCCCCTACCGACAATGATCAACTTGAGGGACAGTGTTCAGGGAACAGCTAGCACTCCTGCAACCCTGCGATGTCCCCTGATCAGGTGCGCGCCGACATCGCATTTACAGTACATTGTTTCGCCTGCGCTATCCAGTCACTGAGTGACGAGACACAATTTCAACATCATCTTAAACTACCTTGGTTCACATGCGCGCTATCCAGTGCCAACACAGGTTTGGCCCCTACCAACCCAGGAGAAAAATTTTCAGGGCAAAGGTAGCATTGCTCATTGCCCTCTGCGCGCATGCGCTCATGCCAATCTAACAACAACCCGTGACCAGGTGCACGTCAGCATTGCGTTAAACCACATTGGTTCACACGCTCACCTGTCACCATCACGCTGGACCACATTGGTTCACACGCTCACTTGTCACCATTGCGCTGGACCACAATGGTTCACATGCTTACTTGTCACCATTGCGCTGGACCACATTGGTTCACACGCTCACTTGTCAGCATTGCGACGAACCACATTGGCTCACATGAGCTTGCATAGAATCATAAGATGATGCGCACACACCTGAGGTGCAGGAAAGGCACCGCGCTTGAGGTGCACGCTCAGATGAGGCGCAGAAAAGGCGCAGAGTCTGAGGTGCACGACCAGATGAGGTGCAGAAAAGGCAATAAGCCTGAGATGCACGACCAGATGAGGTGCAGAAAAGGCATGAAGCCTGAGATGCACGACCAGATGAGGTGCAGAAAAGGCATGAAGCCTGAGATGCACGACCAGATGAGGCGCATTCAAGGCTGAGACATCTAACAGGCGCGAAGCCTGAGATGCAAAAAAGGCACACGCATCCTGGGGTGCCATGAGGTGCACATAAGGCCGCCGTTTTTTGGCACACCTGCTCTGAGGAACACAACCCAGACCTGAGATCTTCTGCACACTTGTATAAAAGCGCCAGGTGCGTTGCTCCCATTGCGCACTCTCGCGTGCTCTTCTGCTGCGTAAACCGAACCCTCAGATTCCAGTGTGAGGTGCGCACTGACCCTCAGATCCCAGCCCGAGTTGCGCGCGGACCAGAGATAAAGCACTGGCCCTCAGAACCTGAGACGCACACTGATCCAAGAAGCGCACTGACCCTCAGATTCCCAGATGCGCACTGGCCCAAATCGAACCACAGGATCTAGAATATGTCTGGGTCTTGATCTGGACCGAGCCCACAATGTCCCAGCAGCTTTGTGCTAGTGCTGCACATGTAGCCTCCTCTGGTGTGACGCACACTGAGCTCCCTCTTGTCATGATGCACATGTAGCCTCTTCTGTCATGATACACATGTAGCCTTTTCCGTCATGATGCACTTGTAGCCTCTTTTGTCATGATGCACATGTAGCCCATTCTGTCGGGATGCACACGTAGCCTGTTCCATCATGATGCACATGTAGCCCATTCCGTTGTGATGCACACTCAGCCTCTTCTGCATTGATCTTCCCGCCACAGCATGGTCTGTATCAAGCCGATGCCTTTGGCCTGCACTCCGTTTGTTGGGCGCCTGCGTCGCATTGTTCGACAAGATCAGGGCAAGCGCTTGAGTGAAACCCTGCATCATGAAGCAAACATTGCATCAAGCCAATGCCCTTGGTCAGGCTTTCTGGCTCAAGTGCCAACACCTTGGGTACAGGGCAACAAAACAGCGTGTACAGGGTGCTTGCACACGCACACGTGCTTGGGTGCACCCATGAAATACAGCCCCTATACACACGGATCCACCTGTGAGCGGGATCTATGAGCAAAAGCGTCGCCCCTATAGGTCAGCGATCATCTTCCACACCAACCCACCAGGGGGGGTTGTGCACAGATTGCCCCAAGATCAGCTGCTACCCTAACTGACATGGAGACCTGGCCCTGGCTTTGCTGGGCAGCAGCAAAACGAATGGCCTTGTTGGCAGTAGTGCGTTGGCAGCTTGCATTTACTACTTTTCTCCCGCACTTTTTTGGCCCACATTCATTACTCTGATCACACGTGCACACACTCACCAGTGGGGGTTGTGCCGGGGTTGTCCCAGCGCCAGCCATGTGCCCTGACTGGCATGGATGGCGTAGGTTTTACGGATAGTAGCGCATCCATTTTCATTGTCAATTTTGCCGTACGTAAAGCAATACCCACAACTCACCAGTGGGGGTCGTGCCAGGGTTGTCCCAGCGCCAGCCATGTCTCCCAACTGGCATGGATGGAATTTACTTCGCTGGTGGTCTCCTACGAGTGCAGTAGATTGAAGACAGCTAAAAGATACATCTGTAGATGCAGACCATATACACCTTGCACAAGTAAAGCTGTTCAAGCGCCGTATGTTACACATTACCATGCGTGCCGCCTTGTTGACTGTGTTGCCAAAGAGACAGAAGCGGGGCATCTTGCGGCCGACGATGCCACTCACGCACGGGCCCTGCATCGAAGGATTGATGCCGATCATGTAACCTTGAGTTCTTAGTTTTCATGTGCTCCTTTTTGTGTGTTGTGTGCCCAAAAGACAGAAGCGGGGCACCTTGCGACCTGAGATACAGCTCACACAGAGGCTGTGCATCAAAAGATTGATGCTGACCGACCGTGAGTCCTTAACTGTCGGCTACTTCTTTTCATGCGTTGCCAAAGAGATAGATATAGGAATGCAGCATCTTGCGGCTTATGACCCCGCACACACAGGGGCCCAGCACCAAAGGATTGATGCTGATCAAGAAACATGAGTCCTTACCTTCTGGCTCCTTCTTTTCATGGTGTGCTAAAGAGACAGAAGCGAGGCACCTCACCACCCACACTTCCGCTCACACACGGCACAGCACCAAAAGATTTATGCCCATGAAGAAGGGGAGACTGGTAGGCTTTTTGTACAACACATTTATTTGTTTCTCTGCAGCTCCAGGTCTCGCGCATCTTAGAAAGCTGTGAGGGATTGAACTTCTTTGACACATTGCATGGCCGCGTGCAATAAAATGCATCCCATATCGGCACACCCGCTCACCCTCTTGAAATGAAAGGCTACAGGTTGGGCCACCCGCACCCCATGCCAGCAAAGCCCCCTCCCCCCTCCCCCACTACATGACAATGCCTGTCTTCAGATAACCTCTTCCACTGAGCACTTCCAACATCAGGAATATTGCCGGTGGAATCTGAATATTCATTGGGCGATGCATGGCTCCAGATGGCCTCATCCACTGGGCATCAGCCACATGCACTCCCACATGCATTTATGCCCAACTCATGCCTGATCACCATCCTCTAAGACCGCAAGGAAAAAACTACGCAGGCAGAGGAACTCATCCTATATCAATGAAGGAAGAAAAGACAAACTTCTCCATTTTTCTATCCTCCACCTCTATGAATGCTGAATTTCATGCCCCATTTTAACGCGCATCGCAGGCACACCTACTATGCTGCCATGCCAATGCAAGGCTCCATTAGGCCTCCTCTTGGGCAAGCGCATGGACTGTGCCGCCTGCAGCACACCCAACCTTACCTATGCCACCCAACCTTACCCATGCCACCCAACCTTACCTATGCCACAGGTGGGCACACCTGAGGTTTTATTATGTAAATACAGAAGGGACTGCCAACATGTTGTTCAGTGTTGATAGCCCAATCTAAATAGGTGCTGTAGTTCATTTATAAATTATGCACTGTCCATCCTCCTCAAGACGTTTCCTCATCCGCACCTACATCACATGGCACACTGTCCATCCTCCTCAAGACGTTTCCTCATCCGCACCTACCGTGTGCATGCCGATACGCAGCTCCACATGGCCCCCGGTCGTGGGCATGGGCACAGACTTTGCAGTGCGCAGCATGTCCACCGCTAACGCATGAATGCGGGCAGCAGGGTTCAGCTCATCGTTGCTGGACTGGCTCTCGCGCGACCAAATAGTGTGGGGGCCTCCCGCCTCCCGCTTTAACAGCCCTCCAGCAACCATGTAGCAGTCTGCGTGTGTGGCGACACGGAGCAGAAGGATTGTGGTGCACCCTCTAGGATGCTGTGGCCAACATCCTGGAGCTCTGACTCCAGCAAATTTTAAGTGCACAGCGTTGGCCACACGTTCAAAGTACCCAAAAATGATGCGGGTACAGCTGCCTTGCGTGCTTATCTCTGCAGGCAACCATGCAGCAGTCCATGCAGGCGGCGGCAGGCAGTTGAAGGGGTGGAGGTGCTTGTCCCATTTCTTTTGTAACACACTGCTGACTAAATGCCTTGCAGGCAGAGGAGGACGAGGAAAGGGGAGGGACGCTGCATGCAGCACTGCTCCTTTCTTGCCATGCATGCCATTGCCCACACATATGCTGCCCACATATGCACTGCCTAGGGCCACGTATACACCACCATGCATACTTCCCCCCCATGCACTGCCAGGGCTACACAAGAACTCCCCCCGCATGCACAACCAAGGGCCAAGCATGCACTCCCCACGTATTCACTGCCACACAAATGCGCTCCCCATGCATGCACCACCAAGGGCCACTCATACGTTGGCATGTACCACGTATACACTGCCATGTATACACTCCCTCCCCATTCATGACCCCAAAATGCATACTGCCAACAAGCAGGCTCCTCTTTGTACACACCATACCGCTCCTGCAAAGCATGCAAACTCATCTCCCACTCCCACCACACTGCCCAAATTGCACAACCCATACCGCCAGTGGTCTCCACTTTTTGTGTTGTAATCTACGCACCACACCTCCTGCGCATCCGCCAATGCATCAAAGCACACACGGAGCTCTCATCCCCCCGCTCCCCCCAAAAGCCATGTAACACCAATGGTCTCCTCTTACTACTCCTGCATGTCCACTAGCCCATCAAAACACAAAGACTCATCTCCTAACACCTCCCAAGAATGCATAATGCACACCACCAATGGCCTCCACTTGGCACACACCATACTCCTGCACGTCCACTAGCCCATCAAAGCACGCACTAGGCTCTCACCTCCACTCCTCCACCAAAAAACACGTGATGTCAACAGCCTCCACCCAATTCATGCCACACTGCTCCTGCGCGTCCACCAGCGCACCAAAGCGCACACACTCATCCCATACCCCCCTAAAGAAACACAAACCTCCAATGGTCTCTACTTTGTACACGCCGTACTGCTCCTGCGCGTCCACCAGCGCATCAAAGCGCGTGAACAGGGAGTCTAAGAAGGTCATGACCTCAATGGGGGACACCAAAGAGCACATGCTCGTGAAAGATTTGATGTCCGCAAACATGACGGTGACCTCTGAGTGATGGCAACCAAGGCCGCTGGCCAGCTGGCTGGGGTCTGGTCGGGTGTGCAGGCCTTGGCCTGCATGTGTGTGTGTGTGTGTGTGTGTGTGTGTGTGTGTGTGTGTGTGCAGTGCGCGTAATTCATTGGCATCATTTTTTGTTTCCGCCAAAGTACAAAAGGAGAATGGGTGTGAAATGGAGTAGAGAGGGTCTTACATAATGTCGTGTTACACACTACCAAACGTTGCAAGTGGGCTCCAAGAATCGTTCTCAGTGCAGGAGGCACCTTGCGCATGACTTGTCAAGGAAATATGTTTGCCTACATACATTACACTTGCACACAAGAACGGAATCAAAGAGCAGCTCTTCTGTGCAAGACACTCTTCCGTGCAAGCACACTTGCCTTTTGCAGTTGTGTTTGTAGGGGAGTGGGGATGGGCATGCGGCTGCTCAGGTACAGCGACAAGCGTCACACACCAGGGATGGGTCATTTGTAAAACGCGAATTAAAAACCGGCAAATATTGGCCAAACATTGCGAACGTAAAAATTGAATTTTTCATAAGTGCGTGCTTAAATTCATGACTTTCTGCCTGTTCTCCCTCATTTCCCGCCTTTCTCACCTCCTCTGTGCCTTCAGGCTGAGCCAACATAATACATTTTTACTCAGGACCCTTCAATCCTGGCAAAATTCAATGTTCATGACCTCAGGAGAGATGCTAGCTTTGCAAGGGGGGTACTTAGGGGGTAGTTATTCCCGCCCAAGGTCACTCCCACTTGAAACCCAGTTCCCAGAAGTGGCCCACAAAATCCGCACATGTACATGAAACTTTTCATTTTTTTCTTCACGTATATACACAAACAGCAACTCCCAATCTCATGAATGACCCATCACTGTCACATACTGAGTAGGCTGCTCAGCTACGCACCATCATTCCATCATGCCTGTCCCCATACAGTTTCCAGCAACAGGGACGAATTTGGACTACAAACACACCATGCGTTTTTCACTGCAATGCCCCATTTTGACCGCAGCCTTGCCCAGACAAGCCTTACCTACAGGCAAGCCGTTCACAAAACCATGCGCCAGCCTCCTCTCTCCGAGAGCACCAGCAGCTTTGCCATTGTGTATGCATCCGCATTGAGTATGCAGGCTTGTAGCCATGCCAGATCACCAGCACTGCTGGCAGCAGCTTTGCTGTTATGTGCATCCGCATGCACAAGCAGACATGGCTTATAATGATCTCACACACCACCCTCCTTGTTCTTATTGCACCATTTTTCTTGATGCACTACTCGTCTCGTTGCATCATTTCCCCCACCGTGAAAGAAAGGTTTGCATGCATCCCGAGTTTTGTGCCACCTGCCATTTTGTCGTTGCACCACTAGCACTCACGACGGGGGGCTACATTCATCATTTATATGCTCAACCAATTTCATGTGCCTATACCATGTTGAGCATGTATCCATGGCTATATAGTCCGCACGCATGCCGTAAAGCATGTATAATGATACATATAACTGTACTGAATTGGCCAATCCTGCTTATCAATCAATACTGCACACACAGACAGGGACATCTTGTGACCATTCTGATGGTGGTTGTCCACGGTGCCTGGGCCTCAAGCGTCCTCATTTCAATTCATGCACCTCACTTCCTTTTTTCCTCACTTTGTGCGTCCTCACTTCCTCATTTCCCCAACTTATGCCGCATAGATTATCCTCATTTCTTCAATTGGTGCGTCCTCACTTCCTCTTTTCCTCACTTCATGCATCTTCACTTCCTCACTTCAAGCACCTCACTTCCTCGATTCCCTCAATCCATGCGTCCTCACTTCTTCAGCTGATGCGTTTTCCCTCTATCAATGCTGGGATTCTTCACTGCCTGTGCACTTTTGCTTTTGTTCATTCCACCCTTCGACTATATAAATAAAGCACCGGCAAGCACACACCGCCAGTTCTGATGTTCAGAATAGAAGCATTTAAGCAAAACACTGTGATGGTATGGTATGGTGCAATTACTCTATCCTTTGCACGCACCGGGTGCAGAAGCCCTCAATCGAGGCACGTACAGGGGTGTGGGCTGGTAGATCATGCCAGCTATGCTGTGGCGGTTGCCCCTCACCAGAGAGGCTGACATCAGTTGGCCTGCACAAACATGCGAGCAAGCACACACTTGTGAATGTGTTTATGTGTGGCTGCATGTTTGTGTGTGCACACGCGGTTGCCCCTCAGCAGGGATGGCGGCGTAAGTTGGCCTGCACACACACGTGGGCAAGCACACACTAAATACTCGTGCTTATATGTGCGCACATGTGTATGAGCGTGTGTGTGTGTGTTCTGCAGGTGTGCACAAGGCATGCCGCACAGGTGCCACAACTCTACTCACATGAATGTCTACATGCAAGAAGATTTCTTCTGCACACAATGGAGCCCCTAATCCCCCAACGTCTGCCATCGTGCATTCACGCATGCGGCCATGCACTTCAGCGCCTCAGGGTCTACCAAAGGAGCAGGTGGTCAAAACCACACCTATGCTCAATGGATCTATTCTAACACAGGCTATACCCCTGGCTCACTTCCTGGACATGTATTTCTGGGTTCTCGCAACACCTGCACTTGCAAGCCATGCTGCTGGACCCTACAGATAATTCGACAAACAATCATTCTGGAAGAAACAAACATGATGCAAACACATAGCAGCTCACAACTTGCTAACTAACTCATTTTCACACACGTACACACACCTTGACTGGCAGAAGCAGTACGAGAAGGGGGTGGCCGGGGCCTGGCCGTGCTGCTCGACCCGTCTTGCGCACCTGTTAGAGGGAACATATGCGTGTGCATATAACATATGTGCATATAACATATGTGCATATGTGCAAGGCCAACATACGCATGTGCAAGGCCAACTAATGAGAATGCTATTTAAGCAATTTTTGAATTGCTTTTTTTTCTGTCATGAGCAGACTTGGCAAGAAGGCTTGCCTTCTTACAATGCAAAGCAAGTACTCCTGCAGCACACAGCAAACCTTTCCTCAATGCACGCAGCTGGACCTGGCCTGCATGGCCCTTCCTCTCCCTTTCCTCTGTGTTCTTTCCTTTCTTCCTTATGCGTATGCAGAAGGACGCACCGTGTATGTCAGCTTCAGTGAGGTGGGCCAGAGCTGTACCACTGCTGACACTCCTGTTGAGGCACAGCAAACATTGCGCAGACACTGTTGGCGTTTCAAAAGATGTGTGTGTGTGTGTGTGTGTGTGTACTCTTTCATAGGCAGCTGCTGATACTTAAGTCCATTGAGTCAGGCTCGAGCCAATTTCCAACTTTGACCCGGTCTGTTATCGTGTCCTACCAGTGAGACAGAAGCGCAGAGGGGCGCGCAGAAAAGAATTCACACATGTTTAGGCTTGCCAACAACCAAAAGCGCACATGAGGGGACCGACAAAAGCCATCAGCCAAAAAGGAAGACAACAGGAGGAGGTTGAGAGGAGGTTAGCCCGCAGCTGGCTTCTCAGGCCCAACCATCCTGCCATCTGATCACACCTCCATGCCATCTGATTGTGTTACAATGCCAATGGTACTTCCATGATACCTCCATGGTGTTTGATCATGTCATCATGCCATCCGATCATACCCCCATGCCATCTGATCATGTTACAATGCCATCAGAACACTTTTGAGGTTGCCAAGCTCAAAAAGGGGCTTCGATGGATGATCGTGGAGCATATCGGTAAGACAGAAAAGACTGTGCTAGCCAAATAGGCTGCAAGCACAAAGGGAGCGATCAAATGTGCGGAGCACCCTGGCGTAATGTGTAGGGCAGATGTGAGAGAGGTTGCCACCACAGCCACTGCCATCCTATAGTGTGTGAGACAGAATCTCAACTGCCGCCACTTGATGGACTTTGAACTGTGATTGTCGACCACCATACAGACAGTGCTCAAACACGCTTCACCAATCTGCAGTCTCAGTGCGTCGCCTTTCATCAATATTTGGGGTGTCGGTGGAACTTGCTGCTCGCAACAATTCCAACTCAACTCAACCAGCCATGTCTTCATCCTTGAAGGCCTGCCAAGCTTGCACACAAGCCTCCATGCTGTTGTGCGGACCAAGTGGTCAAATTGGAGTTCCTGTGTGACAAGTGAGATGATGCATGCACATGCTTCTGTGTGGTAAGAGTGAGATGATACGCACCTTGGCAGCTGATGGCTGGCCAGCCTTCCACCTTCCTGGTGCAGGCCATTCCCGTCCGCAGCGCTGAAAAAGAAGCTACCACCATGAACTGTCATGGCCTTGTCTCCAGCATCCGCAGCCCTCAACGCAGCGAGCGTTGAGCTGTTGTTGTTGCTGGCACGCAGTCTCTGCGAGCAGCACAGGAAGAAAGTGCAAAGGAGGGCAAAATGAGGTGGCGTTGCTGGCATGCAGTCCATGCGCAGCCCTCAATGCAGTGAGCAATGAGCCGTTGTTGTTGCTGGCACGCAGTCCCTGCAAGCAGCACAGGAAGAAGATGCAAAGGAGGGCGCAATGAGGTGTCGTTGCTGGCACGCAGTTGCTGCGAGCAGCAGAGGAGGGTGCTTGTCTTGGAAAGGGAAGATGCTCATGGCCACAAGGGTCATACAGGACCAGTAAAAGCAGCTTGTTTTCCTGTACCAGAATGGCGGTGGAGGAAATGTTGAAAGCTGGTGTCAGAGCCGTGACACGCATGTCACGCAAAGGTTCACACCAAAACCTTGCTGAAAGATATGCTTCCTCCTGGGCACTCTAGCAGCAGCTAGCTAACAATTCACCACCTGCGCCCGCTGAAAGATGCTGCTGTTGGAAGCAGGTAGCTGACGAAACACTACTAATCTTGCACTACCTGCGCGTGCTGGAGGCGCTGCTGGAAGCAGCTAGCTAACAGGGCCATGCCTGGAATTGCTGTACCTGCTCATGCTGGAAGGAGTGTGGCTGGTGGCCCTCCTGCTGTTGCTTCTGCCACAGCTGCTGTTCCTCAAACGCCTGCATGCACATGGATGGTGCTCGTACGCGTAACTTCCCTGCCTGCAAACCCCAAGTTTCAAAATCACCTTGCATGCGGCATATATTTCCGCACATGGGAATCTTGCGCCATGAAACTGCTGCTGTTAGATGTTCTGCCCATGATCCCCACATGTCCCGAACGTACACATCCCACCACCGTGGTTATCTTGAACTCTAACAAAATCCATTTCTCATCCTGTTTGTGGCTCCCCTGCGCCTGCATCAGCCCTGGCTCGCCACTTGTTCAACATTACCATGGACACGTGAGTAAAGGATCTGTGCATCGTTTGCACTCCTCATCTCTACATCCAATCGAACCGCCTCTGCTCTGCACAACAAGATCCCTGCTGCCAGGGCATTCCATATGTCACACCTTACAGGTGCCCTGTGTTTGGCTTGCCTTGCAACGCTTCACAAGTGCCTTGCGTTTGCCATGCCCTATGTTTGCCATGCCTTATGTTTGGCTTGCCTTGCAGCGCTTCACAAGTGCCTTGCGTTTGCCATGCCCTATGTTTGCCATGCCCTATGTTTGCCATGCCTTACATTTGCCTTGCACTTGCCTTGCGCTTGCCACGCTTTCCCTTTGGATATTGGATATTATCTTGGAGAACAAACTTGTCCACTGGGCCTTGAGCACCTTGCCACATATCTAGACTTGGGCTCAAGCAAGCCATGGTAAAGCAGATAGCTGCATGCGCTGAAGCCTGTGTGTGGGTGCTAGTGTTTCAAATTCAACCCCTAGACAGCTGCATGTGCCTCGGCACACCCAAACGAGTGTCATGGCATGTGCACTCCACACAAAAGTCACTACCACCATTGCCAAACACATGTATGCATTCCTCACAACAGCCAACGCCACTACATTAACCACTCCTCACAACGGCAACCACTGTCGTGCACTCTGTAAGGGTGCCCAACCTCCTCAAAACAGCCACCGCTCAACACAATAGCCACAACCACCTTAGCCTCTTTTCACACCAACAACCAACTGTGCCTCATCTCACACCGACAACCAACTGCGCCTCATCTCACACCAAACACCAACCGTGTCTCATCTCACACCAACAACCAATTGCGCCTCCTCTTCTCACACCAACAACCACTTGAGCCTCCTCTTCTCACACCAACAACCACTTGAGCCTCCTCTTGTCACAACAACAACCTCTTGAGCCTCCTCTTCTCACAACAACAACAACCACTTGAGCCTCCACTTCTCACAACAACAACCACCACCACCTGAGCCTCCACTCCTCGCAGCAGCAACCACCTGCGAGCATTCCTCAAAGGAGCCCACACTCTCCACACTCCTCACAAAAGCCCGCTTGGGACCAGCTCAGGCATGCTTGACTCTCCCGCTTTCACCATCACCAGCAGCTCATTACTCCCACCGGCAACTCCTGGCAACCAGCCAAACACACCACCGCCAGCCTGTTCCCTGCGCTCTTCTCAGAGGCCTACCTGGGAGGAGTTGTGGCAAGCATGGCTGCTCCCCGAGCCCCCCACCACGAGCTCCTGCAGGTGGTGCTCAGAGCGTGTTGCGGGTGACGTCGGCGCGGTGCGGCCACTGGCGTTGCTTGGAATGATGATGGGCTTCAGTTTCGGCATGCGGTGCGAGAGGGACAGTGGGGTGGCGGTGGTGGTGGTGCGCGCGCAGCTGGTGCTGGTGCCTGATGGTGATGCGAGCGTCCCTGTCTCTGGGGGAGAGGAGTGCCGTGCGGCCTCGCTCGAGACGAGGTGTGCATCTTCTGAACATGTAGAGGCTGTCATGGCGAGTTGTAGAGCGGTGAGGGGGGGGCCCGGGAGCGAGATAGTGTCGCTGTTGTTACCGCCGCCTCCTCCGTTTTTCGCAGGTGCTGGTGTCAAATTGTCCTTTGCGATGAGCACTCTGCCTGCACCACCCCCCTCCTGCCCTTCCAGGGGTGCAGACAACCCAGCCTCAGCTTCATCGATACTACCCAACCGGCCCACACCCCCGTAGGAGCTCAAAGGCCCCCAGCCCCCGCCCCGTCCCAACCCTGCTCCTGCTCCCCCGCCGCAGCTGCTGGGCGCTGGGGATGCATTGGCACTGCTGCGGCTCTGCATCAGGTGCTGCAGCGCGGACACGTGCTCAAATGACCCCAGAGATGAGCTGCTGCCCCCCCCGCTGCACCGAGGCCCTGGATGCTGTAGTTGTGGGGTGAAGCACGGGTGCGAAGAATCGGCACCGGCTGCGCCAGCTGCGGGATGGTGTGTGATCACTGGCTGCAGCGGTTGGGGGAAGGGCCTCGGTCGAGGCAACTCCAGATCTGAGCTGGACTGTGAATGGGCCTGGCTGTGCCTGTGCTGGTGGTCCTCTTGTGAGCCATGCAGCTGGCGCTGATGTGGGAGGTGGCGCGGGGAGTGCAGGGAGTGATCGGGGGTGCCTCGCTTTGTGACTTCATCAAACGTGTCGTATGACTCGCCTGCGCAGGCCTCTTCCTGTGCCTGAGGCGTGGGCGGCCGGGGGGGCGGCCCCTTGAGAGCCATCCCTGACAGGGAGCCCTGCCTTGCAGCTTGCGAGTTGAGCGCAATGGCCTGCGAAATGCATATGGGGCGCGCAAAAGCGAGTGTGCTTGTGTGATGAAGACTGGAGATGAGGGAGGGGGGACGACCAAAGGTTTAGGAGGCCTCCACAAGCCAGCTCAGGTTTGCAGGGCTGATGTGATCAGTGGGCAGTGCGCCCTGGATTGTGAGCCCCGTGATTGGAGTGTGACCTGACTGAGCGAGCAACTGAGCACCCTCGACTGAGCACACTTTCGGAGAGTGTGCCCTGACTGCACCAACGCTTTTTGCCTGGGCACACCCTGAGTGGGGGTTAATTTCAGCACACCTGCCTGAGCACGCCCTGACTGAGCCTTGACTGAGCACACTTGCATGTGCCTGAGCGCACCCTCAGTGTGTGCCCTGACCGCACCTACACCTGCCTGAGCACATTCCGAGTACATGTAGGGATCAGCATATAGCGCTGTACGCCACAGTTTCCAGCATCATGTAGCGTTATATAGCATCATGTAATGACAGTGCCATTCATCATCACCGCTCCCTTTATTTGGCATATAGCATTAAGCAAGGATCCTCATTGGCGCTGCAGGCCAACGCCGATCCCTCAGTAAATGCCCTATTTTCAGCGCACCAGACTGGGCACACCTAACTGAGCAAGTCCTAATTGAGCAAGTCCTAACTGAGCCCTGACTGAGCCCACTTGCACACGCCTGAGCGCACCCTGACTGAGCACGACTGGTTGAGCAAATGAGCACAGCTGCAACTGTGGATAAGCGGAGATGTGGAGGTCCACAGTGAAGACGCACAAATCTCAGGGCACTTCTTGCAGATGTCTCTTGCGTGCAGGTGCAAACAGACACTGTCATCATAGACACGCCAGGTGTGCAGGGTTGGCCGATTCTGTGTGTACACGCCATGCATTTGATTCATGACATGTACTTCTCTTTTGCAGGGAAAATGTGGAAACCGTTTAGCGCGCGGGAGCACACACAACACACACATACACACACACGTGCGAACACATATTTGTATCTCTCAAGGCACTTCAGGATTGAAATGACCTCATTTGCATCTTTTGCGACTCCCAGTCACCGGGATTTAAACCACACTATGATGGACTTCCCCGTTGCGTGTACACGTGGATGCAGCAGAGAGGACAGGTCAGGAGGTAGACACGCAGCAGGTGAGGATAGGTCTTGTCTTTTAAATAAAATAGGACGTGTGGGCACCACGAGCAGGGACACAGCTGGCACGGCTGTGAGGTTCGCACATCAGTTGTTGCAGTGAAGGAGAAGGCGTGAAGGAGAAGGCGTAAGCCCAAGAAGTTCTGAAGAGCCTTCTTAAGCCTTACACTCTGGTACACCAACCCTCCTCGTATGCACATGTACAGAGCATGCAGGACTTGTTTGCGCGCAACACTTGTATTAACACATACGTACACCCCCCAGCACGCAAACACTGACACGCACCTGCAAAACGTGCTGCGGGAAGACCTGCTCCAAAAGGGAGTGGTCAAGGTCCAGGATCTGCAAGGGACAAGACGCTATGGATTATTTCATTTCTTAGGCGGATGAAGACCATGCAAGGTCAAACCCCATGCAAGTTACATAGAGATTTGCACACCAAAAATCTAGCCATCCGCCAGAAGGGATGAACACCAAGAACTTAGTCATCCCCAGAAAGGACAACCACTCTGCAAGGTGCAAAACAGTTTGCACCAGGAACTTTGTCATCTGCCATAAGTGATGAGCACTGATAGCTTTCTCATTCTCCCAAAGAGATGATCATTGCGCAATGTGCAGACTGTATGCACACCTATTCAACATTTGATTAAGAGAAGCAGGCCTCATTCCTCTGTACCCTACACACACACACACACACACACACACACACACACACACACACACACACACACACACACACACGCACGCCTGATACAATGTGCGCACTCGCCGCTTTGACATCCAGTTCAGCATGAACGTATCGGGATACATCATACTGAGTGAGCACAATGACGTGCTGCTGCCTCACAATCAACATGCACCTGACACAATGTGCACGCTCACCGATTTGACCTCCAGTTCAGCGTTAACATAGCGGGACACATCATACTGTGTGAGCACGATGACGCTGCTACCTGTCACAGGGCTCACGGTGCTGTTAGCCTCCACGTGGTGCCTGCACATGTGTGTTGCTTTGTTCGTGAAAGAGTGTGTGTGTGTGTGTGTGTGTGTGTGTGTGTGTGTGTGCTCATGTGTGTGTGTGTTTTTGTGTATGTGTATGCGATTGTGTGTGTGTGTGTGTGTGTGTGTGTGTGTGTGTGTGTGTGCGCGCGCGCATGCGTGTGAATGTTTGTGTATGTGTGTGTGTAAGTGTGCATGTGTGTGTGTTTGCGCGCATGCGTGTGTGTGTGTGTGTGTGTGTGTGTGTGTGTGTGTGTCTGTGTGTGTGTGTGTGTGTGTGTGTGTGTGTGTGTGTGCGCGCGCGTGTGTGCGCGCGTGCGTGCATCAGTGTTTTTTTTTTTCGTTTTGGCGAAACCCAGATTTCAATACTTTGAGGGAAATCCTCTCTCCTGAGAAGTGCCATTTTAATACTTTGCCCCCCCCCCCCCCCAGCCCACCGCGAGGCCTGCAGCCTCGCGGCTGGACAAGGTAGTAAACATTCTTGCTTACAAAGCTGCATTGTGTTGCGCCTTTGCGCTTCAAGTACTTCATTTCAAGCACTACTCAATGTTTGCCACCGTCTCATACGTGTTGCATGCGTATCAATTTATCAAGCAAGCAAGAAAATTTCAACATCCATCAACACCTCAAGTGTTCAAGTTCTGAAAATACAAGCACCCAAGTCGTATCATGTCCCCAACTAGCATGTCAACCAAGCATATTGCACTTCACCACCATCCCCATGTATCGTCCACGCTTCTTTGCGGCATCCAACCACCTGCCAATTGCATCTGGGTAGGGGAAGGAACTCAAATTGCACTCCATGCTCTTAAACCCTCAAGCACACACATTGATGTGCATCTCCTGCTCGGCCCTCCGTTGCATTGCATCAAGCTGCTGCTGAAGTGACTACAACCTCGCTGATGCTGCTGCTCCTTTGCACAGTGCTTCTGGCCTTTCTCGTGAATCTGATGTACCAATGTGGCAATTGAACACAGTCCCACACCACTTGCACCCTGCCTTGTACACACCATCAACATCCTTGCCATGCTCCTCAAGCCACAAGTGCCTCTCATTCTCCTCCAGCCAGCTGGCCTGGAACTGGTTGCTCACACCATGCTCCAAGGTATTCTTGTATTCACCAGCACTGTGCCCTTTTTTCTTTGTTTTTATTTGTTAACTTTTACTTCCTGCCCGAGTTCAGGCCCTTCATCGGCCTGAGTGGGGGTCAAAATGGTTGATGCACCCCTGCGGGGCGCATCGTCCATTTTTAATACGAACCCCAGCATCAAAAATCCCGGATTTTAATACGATCGTATTGGCAATACGCGAAAAAAACCACTGGTGTGCATGCACACTAGTCGACATGCAAATACCTGCCCATCACTCTTTTTGGGCACGGCCAGACATGGTGCACAGATGAAATGGTCCATGATCAAAATGTACACCCTAATCCCAAACCTTCAGCGCCTTTTCTTGAGAGACCTCAGGCGGCTTCAGTCCTGAAACTGGGCTTCACTCACAGGAAAAGAAGAAAGAGCAAAAACTCCCTGCAGCAATTAAGGAAAAGAGGAAACCCAGGACCAAATTTAAAATTACACCGAATCCAAGGAGAAGACCACTTCTGCTCACCAGCAGGGGGCGAGCGGCCATTCTTCCCTCCCTCCTTGGCAACCCTCCTCCTCTTCCTGCTGTTGCTGTCGCTGCTGCTGCGGTGCCGGTAGTGGTGATGGAGGCACACACTGCTGCTGCTGTTGATCAAAGCACAACTGATCGTTGCTGTTGCTGTTGTTGTTGTCGCTGCTGCTGTTCTTGTGCTGCTGCTGCTGCTGCAGTTGCACCTCCACCTCGCTCCACAGTGCTCCTTCATCAGGCACGCCCATCTGCATAGCCAGGGCTTCTGCTTCCATCTCTGCCGCCTCTTCCGTGTTAGCGGGCGAGTGCCGGGACCATTGGTCATCCGTGTCCTAAAAGGGCAATGAGCATGGCATGTGCGGAAGAGCAATAGTGGTCTCTGGTTCCGTTCCTGCCCCATCTTTGTACTTGTGTAAGCGAGTGCTGGGATCATGGTCCTTTGCAACCTAGGAAAATTGAGCATGGCATGTGCGGATAAGCCCGTGTGGCTTAAACACAATATGAACGATCGTGCCTGCACACACACACACACTCACACGCGCACATACACACACACTCACACACAGACACGCACACACACACACACATGTGTGCACACACGTGTGACCCAAGCAGACCTGGAAGTTGGGAATGGGTGCGGACTTGGGGCCCTCCCGGCAGGCAGGCTGGGGCGGTGGCGCTGCATGTGGTTGCGGCTGTGCCTGTTGCCGCTGCTCTGGCCCAAAGAATGGGGGGTGAGGCTCGTCAAGGCTCTGTGAGTGCCTGCAGCCAGGTGGACGTCCATGTGTGTGTGTGTGTGTGTGTGTGTGTGTGTGTGTGTGTGTGTGTGTGTGTGTGTGTGTGTGTGTGTGTGTGTGTGTGCGTGTGCACAAGTGCACGCATATTTACACACATACTCGTGCCCGTTCATGCATATGATGATGAGCAGAACCTCCCATTCCTGACAGATAGAGAAATAATGAATTCAGTGCAGGTTTGGTTTTGAGCGTACACATGAAAGCACATGAGTAGGGTGCGAAGTTAGTATATTGTATACTGTATATGGGGGGTTGTATAATGTACAATTCCTCTCAGAAACTCAGAGCGCTGAGTTCCTGAGCTCAGTGCAAATTTTGCAAAAAGGGAACGGGAGAGGACACGTGGTGTAAGCCAGAAGGGGTGCAACACTTCTGACCCAGTCCCTCTTTGACCCAGCTCAAAAAGTACAAGCAAAGTATGACACCATCACTGCTGAGAAGCTGCCAGGGAAGCCGTTTGCTCTGATGTGTAAGTAGTGCAAGGACATCATTGTCCAGCCCCTCATAGGCCATCAAACAGCATGCCTGGCCAAGCAAGCAGCCCATGGAGCCTAAGGTGATGGATCTGGATCAAGCAAGGGAAGGGAAGGATGGCATGGACAGCCATGGCAATAAGCGCGGGGCACAGCAGCCACTGACGTTTGCCACAGCCACAGCCACAGCCACAGCCACAGCCACAGCCACAGCCACACACACACACATGAACGCACACACATGAACACACGCCTTCATGCTCTCCTCAAAAGAGCAGAGGGCATAGGGGCATAGAGCTTGCCACCTTTGTCATTACAGCTGTGGTCTCATTCAGGACGCTACATGCTTAACAGCCAACCCCTTCTAGCGCACAGCCCTCAACAGGGTGAACAAACATAAGCAACCAGGAGGAGCGATCAGACACGGTGGAGCTGCAGGTGGACATGTTGAGCTGGAATGCATTCTTCCTGCTTTGTGGGCAGCCTCTCGTCGTAGCTTCAACAAGCTAGTTGGCAGCAAGACTTCAAATGCGCTATGTTATAGAATGCAAGCTTGTAGGACTTGGCTCTGCGGTATCATGGTATCATGAGCTTGAACATCCCGCACGGGTTACTGCGTGGTAAAGGATACTTTGATCCACTCATTTTGCAGCTTAAGGCTCAATTTTTCAATCAACAACATCAGCAGTGTTGGATCCTGGGGGATCAAATGCTTTTTTTGTTATTTGTTAGGGTTCCTTTTCAAATTGTGACCGACTTGTATTGGAGGTTCTGAGGTAAGACAGGCCTGGATGAGGGCATAGACCGGCGGGGGTCCTTTAGAAAAACCTCGAGGGCAAGCTTTCCAATGCCTTCATTCTAGGCGGAAGAGTCTGAGTCATTAGAGGACAGAGTGAGAGCATTTGCAGATGAAATTTGGGCTGGCGGAGCCCTTCTATTTCAATCAGCAACATCAGCAGTGTTGGATCCTGGGGGATCAAAAGCCCTACCCTACGTAGGAATGATGTCAATCCTTCTGAGTTGTGGTCTACATACTAGCGCATACGACTCTTTTATCAGATATACTAGTACACCTTGCACCCTACACATGAGAGTAATGCTTGAGTAGTGATGATCATGTGTGGATGCACGTGAAAGAAAAAAGCAACACAGAAAACAAGAATGGATGTGAGTTTAGCAGGTCCAGACAGCTGTTGGATACCGGCGCAGCCATTTCCTGTCTAGGGCAATCGTACACGCCAAAAAAGACGTGGGCATGTCAACATGGAACTACCACTTTAACAATACCTTTCTACTTTTGGATCATCCCTCAAAAATGATGTTGCTGAGGGTGCGCGATGCTGAGGGACTGTCGGACAACCCTTACTTATTATTTCAAGGGCTGTGTAAAAGTGCAGGAAAGTGAAAGTGGATACTTTTAAGAAATTGTAAGGATTGATAAAGGGGCAACTGACCTTCTGGGAATGTGCGGGATAACAGTCGTAACCGTAGAGAGGGGTTCGGGAGTGGTGCGGGATTGCGAAAAAGTTTTCATTTGATTAGATGATCACCTGGAAGTGCTGTTTCATCCAATTCCCTGCAACAATGCTCAACAGGCTGCCATGAAGCGCATGCCTCTCAGCCGCTGAACACTGCGATGTTGAAGAGCACACCACACAAACACACTCACTGCAGGCATCCCTCAAAAATGTACTCCCTTGCCCAAAGACACAGTTGTGCAGGCAATGTGCATGCCACCTGCAAGCACGCAGCGTGTGCATGCTCACCTACGGCCAATGGTTGAGAAGCTCCTGTTCCGGTGACAACTTGGGAGGGAGAAGCCTTCATGCGAAATCAGGGGTGCAACCTGCAGGGCAACCAAGAAAGGACGTTATCATGACTGCAATCAGCGCAATGTGTGAGAAAACAATCAATAGTGCATGCAACGCCAGGGGTGCAGCCTGCAGGGATCCCGAAAAGAATGCCACTATGACTATATCCAGCACAACACGTTCTAATTAAATAGAATTGAGAGTGCATGCGATGCCAAGGGTGCAGTCTACGAGACACCCCAAAAGGAACACCAACATGACCACAACCAGCACAACACATGTGCAAAACACATTGAGAGCCTATGTGATGCCATGAATGCAGCTAAACCTCGGACTTTCGAGTGTGCTAGCTTGCTCCTTCTTCTGCACCTGAGCAGGCACGTGCTCTGGAGCGTGCTAGCGTGGAGTGGCCCCTCCTTTCACACCTGAGTAAACTTGGGCTTTTCAGTGTGCCAGCAATGGAGTAGCAAAAACAACATACACCCCCCACCACCTCAAACATACACACCTGTGCGTAGCTCGAGCTGGGAAGTGTGCTCAAAATGGATTGGCTGCTGGAGGAGCCCATCATCTGCAGTGCCCGCTGCAGCCCAGGCAGGGCCTGTGTGTGTGTATGTGTGTGTGTGTTTTGTGTGTTGTGTGCGCGTGTGTGCTCGAGCATGGGTGCGCGCTCGCACATGCGCATGTTCGTGCGTGCGTGCGTGCGTGCGTGTGTTGTGTGTGTATGTGTGTGTGTGTGTGTGTGTGTGTGTGTGTGTGTGTGTGTGTGTGTGTGTGTGTGTGTGTGTGTGTGTGTGTGTGTGCGTGTGTGTGTGTGTGTGTGCACGCATGCCACACATGCGCACGCGATAGCATGTCGATGTCCTCATAATCAAAAACTCAGTGCTTTGGTCTCATCTCTGCTCGGTGGTCAAGCACTTAAAACACCCACAAGGGTGTGCGCTGCGTGCGTGTGAGGGCACACTGACAAACCTCTCAAACACCATCCAAGGCTGAAGGCTCATCTCAACGTGGTGACCAAGTGTCAAAAGGATGCGCACTGCTTGTGAACCGTCCCGATCTCAGGCTCATTGCCATTAGAGTGACCAAGTGTCAAAAGGATGCGCACTGCTTGTGAACCGTCCCGATCTCAGGCTCATTGCCATTAGAGTGACCAAGTGTCAAAAGGATGCGCACTGCTTGTGAACCGTCCCGATCTCAGGCTCATTGCCATTAGAGTGACCAAGTGTCAAAAGGATGCGCACTGCTTGTGAACCGTCCCGATCTCAGGCTCATTGCCATTAGAGTGACCAAGTGTCAAAAGGATGCGCACTGCTTGTGAACCGTCCCGATCTCAGGCTCATTGCCATTAGAGTGACCAAGTGTCAAAAGGATGCGCACTGCTTGTGAACCGTCCCGATCTCAGGCTCATTGCCATTAGAGTGACCAAGTGTCAAAAGGATGCGCACTGCTTGTGAACCGTCCCGATCTCAGGCTCATTGCCATTAGAGTGACCAAGTGTCAAAAGGATGCGCACTGCTTGTGAACCGTCCCGATCTCAGGCTCATTGCCATTAGAGTGACCAAGTGTCAAAAGGATGCGCACTGCTTGTGAACCGTCCCGATCTCAGGCTCATTGCCATTAGAGTGACCAAGTGTCAAAAGGATGCGCACTGCTTGTGAACCGTCCCGATCTCAGGCTCATTGCCATTAGAGTGACCAAGTGTCAAAAGGATGCGCACTGCTTGTGAACCGTCCCGATCTCAGGCTCATTGCCATTAGAGTGACCAAGTGTCAAAAGGATGCGCACTGCTTGTGAACCGTCCCGATCTCCGGCTCATTGCCATTAGAAGCAGAGGTGTTGGAGTGGAGGCCTGTCACGTGTCTCGCTTGTCCTTGTTCTCTTGTCCAATGGAAGTTTTTCCTTCTTGCTCTCCTGTCCAGTGCAGCAGCCTCCCCACCAAAACCCACTATACCTCCTTCTCTTGTTCAATGGACGCACGGAGATCCTAGTCTTGGAACTTGATCACAACATGATGATGAGCACAGACACAAGACTCAGTCAGTGCCAGAACAGGTACTTTCAGAACACGAGTGTGGCCACTGAAACCCCAGGCCTAGGTCTTCAACACAACCATCAAAGAGCAACAACAACAAAGCATGCACCAGCAGCAGCACACAGAGTGCACCAGACCGAACCTGCACGCCCAACATGATCCTTTCAGCCCTTCATCTTCTCCATCTGGACAGCCGGCATGATCCCCTCATCTTTTTGCTTACTCTCTCATGTCAAACCAGCATGAAAGGCTCAGTGCTCCTGATATCAACTTCATCCTGCGCTATCCAATTATATATATGTGCGATTTGGGACGGCTGGGCAGCAATCCGCATGCTCACCTTTGCATGCCTCTAAATGACCACAATGCAGCTGCACTGGTCACCTACAGACAACTTCAAGGTGTGCAAGGTTTTGCCTTTCCTGGACCCCCCACGCACCTGCTCCTGCTCCGCCAATGATATCTGGCTGGCGACGCCTGGCGTAGAGACTGTTCCCCATATACCTGCTCCTCACCAGTGCAGTAGAAAAGATGCACACACCGTGCAAGGAAAGAAACCCCACGCAGAGGAACAGTGCCCAACGCACCTGCTCCTGCTCTACCATCACAATGAAAAAGTCGCACACACAGTGCGGTGGAAAAGATGCACACACAGTTTGTGAGAGAAGTGCCAAGCGCGGTGCAACAGTGCCTCACACACCTGCTCCTGCTCCAGCAGCGCAGTGGAAAGGTGCTGGCTGGAGCCCCTAGGCTGCAGGGTAGCCCGCCTCACACTTCCATGCTGCATGAGTACAGCAAGCATCACACACGCACAGTGAGCACAATTAGCGCATATCCATGCTTTCCCATTGCACGCGATAAAAAACCAGCACATAAACATAGTAAGCAGCACACAATGTAGTGAGCGAAATCAGCGCATGTCCATGCTGCTCCAGCACACAATAACAACCAGCACATAAACACAGTAAGCAGCACACAACGTAGTGAGCACACATCTGTGCTGCACCAGCACAAAAGTTTGTCCAGGAACAAATTTTGAAACGTATTTTGGCTGTACTATCAAACAAGCAGGGCGAGCAGCAGAATGGGAGAAGAAATAGTTCAAAGCCTGCTTCAAAAGGGGGTCCACAACAGCATGCGTGCATGTATGTGTGTGTGTGTCCAAGCGACCTTATCACGTCAGCTGCAAACTCTTGGGGGCCAGCAATTTTTTAAGTGGCCTGGCCCTTTAAGGAGAGACGTGGGGTGCTCAGCAGCTTGCTTCCTAGCAAACACTTGTGCTGGTCATCAGCACAAATACTTTTGGTGACAGCCTCTTGCTTGCCTCTGGACGGCCCCCAGCTAGCAGGCAGGCTGTACAGCATCCAGATGGGCTGCTGCTGGCAGCTCTTTTGGCTGAGACTCTCAGTGAGAGCCTACTGTCACCATCTACAAAGCCGCGCATGTCTGGGGCTGTCAAAGTGCTGACATGCATGGAGATTGGCATCCAGGCCTGGGACCTGTGCCCACACACATGGGGCCCACCAATGTGCTGACAGTTGGAGACTGGCATGCAAGGGACTGGTAACTTTGCTGTTCCTGACAGCCTACCCCCAAATCTCTAGGCATTTCCTGACAGCCAGTCTGTGCATCTCCAAGCACTCCTTGACAGCCAGCCTTGTCATCCCCAGCCGTCTCTTGGCAACCAGCCTGTGCATCTCCAGTTGTCCCCCTGACAACCAGCCTGTGCCATCTCCAGCCATTTCCTCACAGCCAGCCTGTGTGCATGAACAGGTGAGCATGCCTGGCCCAGGCTCAAGGACCCACCGTGATCTCACTGTTGCTGTGTACAGGCGAGGCTGGGTGCCTGCCGTCTGCTGGCGACAACTGTTTCATGGGACCTGCACGCACACATGGAGAGAGGCACGCTTGTGCTGTGCATGCATCGGCAGCAGTAGGATTACACGATGACCTCGCATTGGCAGGACCACAGAGCGTTGCCAGGATCACAGAGCGTTGCCAGGATCACGAAGCATTGGCAGGACCACAGAGCGTTGCCAGGATTACAGAGCATTGGCAGGACCACAGAGCATTGCCAGGATCACGAAGCATTGGCAGGAACACAGAACATTGCCAGGATCACGAAGCATTGGCAGGACCACAGAGCGTTGCCAGGATCACGAAGCATTGGCAGGACCACAGAGCGTTGCCAGGATTACAGAGCATTGGCAGGACCACAGAGCGTCGCCAGGATCACGAATCATTGGCAGGACCACAGAACATTGCCAGGATCACGAAGCATTGGCAGGACCACAAAGCGTTGCCAGGATCACAGAGCGTTGCCAGGATCACGAAGCATTGGCAGGACCACAGAGCGTTGCCAGGATTACAGAGCATTGGCAGGACCACAGAACATTGCCAGGATCACGAAGCATTGGCAAGACCACAGAGCGTTGCCAGGATCACGAAGCATTGGCAGGATCACGAAGCATTGACAGGACCACAGAGCGTTGCCAGGATTACAGAGCGTTGGCAGGACCACAGAGCGTTGCCAGGATCACAGAGCATTGGCAGGACCATAGAACATTGCCAGGATCACGAAGCATTGGCAGGACAACAGAGCGTTGCCAGGATAACGAAGCATTGGCAGGACCACAGAACATTGCCAGGATCACGAAGCATCGGCAGGACCACAGAGCGTTGCCAGGATTACGAAGCATTGGCAGGACCACAGAACATTGCCAGGATCACGAAGCATTGGCAGGACCACAGAGCATTGCTAGGATCACGAAGCATTGGCAGGACCACAGAGCGTTGCCAGGATCACGAAGCATTGGCAGGACCACAGAACATTGCCAGGATCACAGAGCATTGGCAGGACCACAGAGCGTTGCCAGGATTACAGAGCGTTGCCAGGATCACGAAGCATTGGCAGGACCACAGAACATTGCCAGGATCACGAAGCATTGGCAGGACCACAGAACATTGCCAGGATCACAGAGCATTGGCAGGACCACAGAACATTGCCAGGATCACGAAGCATTGGCAGGACCACAGAGCGTTGCCAGGATCACGAAGCATTGGCAGGACCACAGAACATTGGCAGGACCACAGAGCGTTGCCAGGATTACAGAGCATTGGCAGGACCACAGAGCGTTGCCAGGATCACGAAGCATTGGCAGGACCACAGAACATTGCCAGGATCACGAAGCATTGGCAGGACCACAGAGCGTTGCCAGGATCACGAAGCATTGGCAGGACCACAGAGCATTGCCAGGATCACGAAGCATTGGCAGGACCACAGAGCGTTGCCAGGATCACGAAGCATTGGCAGGACCACAGAACATTGCCAGGATCACAGAGCATTGGCAGGACCACAGAGCGTTGCCAGGATTACAGAGCGTTGCCAGGATCACGAAGCATTGGCAGGACCACAGAACATTGCCAGGATTACGAAGCATTGGCAGGACCACAGAACATTGCCAGGATCACAGAGCATTGCTTGGACCACAGAGCAATGCCAGGATCACAGAGTATTGCCAGGACCACAGAGCAATGCCATAATCACAGAGCATTGCCAGGATCACAGAGCAATACCAGGATCACATAGCAATGCCAGGATCACAGAGCATTGCCAGGATCACAGAGCAATGCCAGGATCACAGACAATGCCAGGGTCACGGAGCTCAGCGGGAGGGGGGCATGTGACAACAGGTTGAGTGTATTGGAGAGTCACCACCTGCCTCCTTGTGGTGACATTCAGAGCGAGGAGCATCTTCATGTGGCTGTGCTTGGCCTGTTCCCACAACATACGAATGCTTCTGTCAGCCAAAGTCAGCATGCCTGAGCCCTCCTTGCACACCATGCAAGTGCACAACATGCCCCTGTCTGCCTTGCACAAGCAACCAGCTGTCAGAGAAGGCCTCCTTGCACACCATACACGTGCACAACATGCCCCTGTCTGATTTGCACAAGCAACCGGCTGTCAGAACGGGCACGCCTGACGCTTGAGGGACCAGTCAGCTGCACCACGTAACACACTCAAGCAACCAGGAGCAGCGCACGTGCATCAGGGCCCATGGTAAACATGCCACTACGCAAAGTTCAAGCAGAATGCACTACATGCTGCTAGTTATTATCATGTAAGGAATGCACCACGTGCACTAATTTTAATCTGTATGCACCACATGCCGCTAATTCTCTCCTTGCATATTGTACGTCACTTCTCAATAAGATGACGTCATAATGACGTTCCACTTAATTACATGCAGGCCCTGCACCATGCATTGAATCAAGAATGACCCACCAGAGGTACACAGCTGACCACGGGGGGCCCTAGGGGAGGAGGGCAGGTGCAGAGTGGGTGGTCCAGAGGCGAGCTGCGAGGATGCATGCGAAAGCTTGCTGGGCTGCCCGGCGTGTGGGCTGGAGTGGGGGCCTGCGGTGCAACACCAAAAAGACAGTTACTGCAAGATTACAGAGCAGCAGCAATTCGTTACTTCCAGGTACAAGCAAAGTGCCACCTCCAGGTAGCAGACTTGCTTAATCGAGGGCTGCCTGGGGTGTGGGCTGGGGTCGGGGCCTGTGTTGTGTCACCAAAAGGCAACAACACGGCAATGACAAGGCAAGAATACTTGGGCCCGTGTTGTGTCACCCAAACGGTAGTGACTGCAAGGGCAACGACACCTGGGCCTGAGTTGCGTTACCAAAAAGCAACGACACAGCAACAAAAAGGCAATAACACCTGGGCCTGTGTCGTCCCCCTGAAAATGGGTGGTAACAACACTATCTGGGCCTGTGTTGTGTCAACAAAGAGAGATACAAGGAAAAGACAAGGCAGTGACAACTCCTAAGCCTGTGCTATTTCCCAAAAAAATGGCAACAAGAGGGTGACAAGCCGCTGATGAATTTTTGTAGCCAAGAGAAAAATGCATTCTGGGTCTTCAAGTGCCTTAGCAAGTGTTCATGCTTTACCAAGTGTGCAAGTGCCTTAAGGACACAAGCCCATTGGCTGTGTTACTCTGTGTCATGATGATATGAATACTGTTCTTTCGGCCTTGCTGATCCTTAGCTGCTCTCGCTGCATCCGGGCACACCGAAGATGCTCTTGCATTATATTATAATGCTTCATTGAGATAATCAAAAGTATTTCTATAAAATTATAAGTGCACGAGGTGCAACCGGGGTCAAGTGTTACATTTGCTGTGGCGCTTGTGAGGATACAGAGGGCTTTTGTAATAGTTACACATTCTATACACCTTGAGAAAATCCCAGCACGCGAACCCCTGGAAACTCTCTTTGAGCCAAGCCCGCCGCTGCTAAGGTACCTTGCTGCCTTGTTTCTTGGCTGCTTGCAAGTCCCCTGGGTATCCATGCTCCTTGGCCAAGTGACCATTTGGGATGATGTTATGAACATTGCTCTTTCGGCCTTGTTCTTAGCTGTTCTCGCTGCATCCGGCCTCACGGCAAGGATGTGCTTGTATTATTTTATGTGATTCATTTTTATTTTCAATGGATTTCATATAAATTTACAAGTGCACGAGGTACTACCGGGGTCTTTTGTGACATTTGCTGTGGCGCTTGTGAAGTTGCAGAGGGCTTCCGTAGTATTTTAAGTGTCCGTGCATGTTGAGAAACTTCCAGCACGCTCACCCCCGGAAACTCTCTTTAGAGCCAAGCCCGCCGCTGCTAAGGTACCTTGCTGCCTTGTGTCTTGGCTGATTTGGCAACTGGCAGCGGCTTGTAACAAAAAACTATCAGGGCCTGTGTTATGTCACCCAAATAATATTGAATGCAAGGCAACAACTGGCTGAGTGGTCAGACATAAGATAGTGATGAATCAAAGGCAACAATTTGCTGGATGGTCATACATAATATAGTGAATACAAAGCAACAACTGGCTGGATGCTCATACATAAGATAGTGAATACAAGGCAACAACTTGCTGGATGGTCATACATAAGATCATAAGGTAGTCAATACAAGGCAACAGCTTGCTGGATGGTCACGCTGAGGACCAGGCAAGAGATTGATTGGGTTCATGCGTTGGGTTCATGCGTTGCGCCAAATCAACAGTGAGTGATGTATGGCAACTGAAAAGAGGTTGATGGGGTCTTTCGTTGTGCCAGTAGATAAATCGTGAGTGGCTGCATGAATTCGACAAGAGGTTGATGGTGTCTTGCGTTGTGCCAGCGATTCAACAGTGTGTCATTGTATGGCAACTGAAGAGGTTGTTGGGGTCTTGCGTTGTGCCAGCACATTTACTGTCATTGATCGTATGGCAACTGAAAAGAGGTTGATGGGGTCTTGCGTTGTTCCAGCACATTTACTGTGATTGATTGTATGGCAAGTGTCCAGCACTGCTTGCCTGGCCTGCTTGCCTGGCCGAGGGCTTGAGAGGGAGCCTGCAGCAGTTCACCAAAGCCTGACCCAAAAAGAATGACGTATGGTGGCTTGGCCGAGGGCCTCAGTGTGGGGGAGGTAAGATGAGAGACAAGAAAAATAATAGGGATACCAGCAGGAGGGGGAGCATGCCCGGGCGAAGCATCATAATATTTTGTCGGCAGCTTGCAATCCAGCCTGGCTCAGAATTGCAAGGGGGCAGTGCATGGAAAGAGCGTAATCCATCCCGTGGCAAGTTTTCAATTTCAACTGTAACAGCAGGCGTGCTTCTGTGCGCGTCAGTCTTGCTCAGAATTGCAAGGGGGCAGTGCATGGAAAGAGCATGATCCATCCCGTGGCAAGTTTTTTTCCACTGTAACAGCAGGCGTGCTTCTGTGCTTGTCAGTCTTGCTCAGAACTGTGTTGGGAGCAGTCACAGCATGGAGAGAGCGTGATCCATCCTGTGGCAAGTTTTTTTCCACTGTAACAGCAGGCGTGCTTCTGTGCGTGTCAGTCTTGCTCAGAACTGTGTTGGGAGCAGTCACGGCATGGAAGAATGTGATCAGACCTGTAGCATGCCTCTCTGTTGTAGCGGCAAATACGCTGGGGAGGTCAGGCGCAAAGCGGGCGCTCTTCGCAGCAGGAGAAGGCAAGCCAGGTATTGCGCTGGGCACCTCCCTGCCTCCATTGACAAACTGCCCTAGGTGCTGTTGATGGTGCTGATGAGGGTGGCTGTGCTGGTTGTTGTTGATGTCGCCATGCTGCGGCTGGATGGCCTTCACAGATTGGTCAACGCTCCCTGCATGCGATGGGCACACCCAGAGGCGAATCGCGATCTTTTGTGCTGAGATAAACACCTCTACCTGCTTGCAACTACAATCACCTGCATGAGGCAGTGCATAAGAAAAAGAGGTACACTCCTCACTCAATGCCCTTGACACCTTGGGCTAGGCCGTGTCAGGGAAGCATGAAAGCAAGCAATCGTTTCCTCTGAGATGGTTTGCTTGCGCTGTGACAATATGATAAAGCTCCTGATCATGGCTTGCTTGCGCTGTGATAACCTTGCCATCATAACCAAAAGTTTATGCCACCTTCCTGCATTGCCCCTCTTCTTTCTCAGCGAAGTGTAGAATGAGGCGGAAAAGGCAGGCCTTCTCTTTGAAAAGGTTGTATGGCTAGCACCACGCTCAAACAAATGAGCAGGAAACCCCAGGGCATTTTTCTCAGTAGCGTAACGAATTCAGATAAATGCATGAATATAAACGTATGATACGCAAATCCACATATCCACACATACACATTAATAGACTGTACATACTTAAACTAGCAGATAACCAACAAATCACGACAGTTCATCAGCCCTTGCCGGACAGACAAAGCACCTTCAGACATCTGAAGAAGGTGGGCCAAACGGACCAGTTCTTTACGTGCTGGGAACAGCTTAACAGTGGTAAGGCTAAGGGTGGGTGAAGAGGGTCAACAATTCTTATGTGCAGGTCCCAAAAAGGCCAAAAAGGCTGTTTTGAGCTTCCTTTGTCCGTCTGCAAAGCCTCTTTGGCCCTCTCTGTCATCGCCACATCATCCCTGCCCAATCCTTCTCAGCACATGTCCCTTGCCGCTCTCCCTTGCCGCTTTGCTGCTCAAAAGCTTGTGCCCAGCACTTAGCATAACTCTTTTGCTGCTCTGCTGCCCAACGCACATTCCTTGCTGCCCAACACACATTGCTTGCCGCCCAACACACATCCCTTGCTGCCCAACACACATCCCTTGCTGCCCAACATACATCCCTTGCTGCCCAACACACACTCCTTGCTGCCCAACACACATCTCTTGCTGCCCAACACACATCCCTTGCTGCCCAACACACATCCCCAACGCACATCCCCAACACACATCCCTTTTTCTGCCCTCCCACAGGATGAGTTGAAACCGCAAGGGAGCCTGAGTGGCCACGTGTCTGAAACATTGACACCCAAATTGAGCCACTGACGCGCACACAAGCCACGTCACTGGCATGCAAGAACCAAGCAAGCCTTTGCAGCAATGCGTTCATGGCAGACACAGTGTACAGTATACACAAGCCGCACGCCTTGGTTGTGATCCTCAGCCATTCCCAAGGTGGTGCGCGCTCTGAGGCACCCTCCAGAAGACAGCCGACTCACTTGCAATGTTGTTGCTCAGACGCCCCAAACGGCACCGCACGGACGCATCAGCATGCTCTTCCTTCATGTGTGGGCTTCCTGCCACACCTGTGTGCATGTGCATGTGCATGTGTGTGTGTGTGTGTGTGTGTGTGTGTGTGTGTGTGTGTGTGTGTGTGTGTGTGTGCGCGCGCGCGCGCGCGCGCGCACGTGTTGTGTGGACAAGTGCACATTTAATATAGCATCTGCGCCACTCTCAATTAGCTTGGTATGCCACAGCCTGCTGCAAAGACATTTCCCATGGACACTCTGCCTTGCAAATGCGATTGGAAGAGCAATTTTTCGGGCAGAGAAACTGCGCAATCCAACCAAGGGAGAGCACAGGAAGCCGCATTGCAGTTTTCTCCAGGGTTCCCCTTGGGCGTGCTCAGGAACATTCTCAAAGGAGAGCACTGGGCGCCGCATCCCATTCATACTCTACCTTCAGGCGGCTCGGAGCTCCGGGGAGGGGAGAAGCCCAGGGTGTCCAGCAACAGGCACTGCCAGCTCTTCTTGCTCTTTCGGAGGGGGCCTGCAGGGAACATTGCACGTGTGCGATTTTTGATCATTTCACCTGCAGATCAAAGGAAGCACCTGATCTCGATTGCGTGCAAGCTGGATCTCAAAGGAATTGCAATTATTACATTTAAGTACAAGCCTGCTACAGCTATCTTGCAGGGTCAAAAGCCCCCCAAAAGTGGCAACCATTTTGCAACATGATCATGGTAGCAATGCCTGGCGGAACTTTCACCAAAAGGTCTCATTTCAATGAAAGATTGTACTCACGATAGGAATCGATGCCTTTCAAAGTCATGACTTCACAAAACAAAGGCACACAAGTTCTGCAGCGCACACACAAACACACACATACATACACACACTAGATTGCAATCCTGTTCCTGCTCCTGCACAACTTGTGTGCCTGCCTTCCTTCCCAGCCCATGTGCTTAAGACATTTCTGCCTGATTTCTACTTATGCAGCACTTAACCCAGTGTACAAAACACCTTTGCCTGATTTCCACCTATGCAGCACCGGAATCTCACCATGTCCCTGCAGCCACCCTCCCACAGATAACACTCGTCTTTCTTTTTGCCCCCGCCACCCTCCCACAAATTGCCCTACCTCCCATAGATTGGACTTGCCTTTCCTCTTTTGCTTCCACCACCCTCCCAGAGGGAAAATAATGCTTGTGAGCGAAAAGGTTCAATGCAGCACACACACATATGCCAAGCAGGAGGATACAGCCCCTTTCTATCCCCCCTTAGAAAGAAATCTCCTAAGAGGGGAGATGGGAAAGTGTGCCCCAAAGCATGGACCAAGCTGCAAGCATCAGTGCAAAGCGTAAGGAGAGAAGGTGCCCTTCCAAAATTTGCACATGCCTTTCCTCTTGTTCCCCACCCTCCCACATCTTGCACTTGCCTTTCTTCTTGCTCCCGCCGCTGGCACTTCCGGTTGGACTGTCCATACTCTGGTTGGGAGGGTGATGATGGGACCCGTCGCTTGCAGGACTGCCAGGAAAACTCAGGGCCTGCAGCATTTGCACCGACACCAAAAAAAAGCACGAAACACAATGACACGTGTGAGGTGATGGGACCTATCGCTTGCAGGGCTGTCAGGAGATCTGAGGGCCTGCAGCATTTGCACTCACAACAAAAAAAGCACAAAACACAATGACACGTGTGAGGGGATGGGACCTGCCGCTTGCAGGGCTGTCAGGAGATCTGAGGGCCTGCAGCATTTGCACTCACAACAAAAAAAGCACGAAACACACTGACATGTGTGAGGAGATGGGACCTCTTGCTTGCATGGCTGTTAGGAGAACCGAGGGCCTGCAGCATTGGCACCGACAACAAACAGAGCACTACACACAATACACACCACACACAAAGTTTGCAACCATGCGCTCAAAAGCACTTACAAGTCGACATGCACAACTGCGTTTGAAGGTTACTGTGTGGCACATACAAACATGCACCTGCACGCAAGGATTTTTGCATCACACACACACACAAACACAAATACACACGCAAACACACACCTGCTCAGGTGCACAGGTAGTGCCTGCTGTAAATGGATAGTGCGATGACAACCATACGCCTCCTGAAAGGGAGCCCGCCCCTGCAGGTAGCCGTGTACGTGTGTGTGTGTGTGTGTGTGTGTGTGTGTGTGAAAGGAGCTGTGACATGAACATGCAGGTGTCCAAGTTTGTTTCAAACAAATGCATGGTGGCGCAGGCCATGAAGGAACACTGTGATAAGAAATGTGACAGGCCATATCGCACACACACACACACACACACACACGCACACACACACACACATAATGCGCACACACCTGTAGCTAGTATTGCTTGCGGCGCTGTATGCCGTTGGGTCATAGAGGGGGTCCTGCCCTGCGAGCGGTCACTCCCAGATGACCCAGAGCTCTGCTTTGCACTAGCAGCCCCGGCTCCCATCATCCTGCGCAACAAAGGTGAGAGTGACCCAGAGTCGTGTATTTCAAAAAAGAGAACCACAACAAGAAAAGGAAAACAGGGGCAACCTAGACCTCCGCTTTGCGCCAGCAGCCCCGGCTCCCATCATCCTGCGCAACAAGGTTGAGAGTGACAGAAAGAGCATTCTGCAAAGAAGGTTGAGGAAGACAACAAGAAAAGGAGATGAGGGGCGACCCAGAGCTCCGCTTCTCGCCAGCAACCCCCGCTCCAATCATCCTGCGCAACAAGTGTGAGCGTGACCCAGAGCCGTGTATGACAACAAAGCAAGGCCAAGATAACAAAAGACAAGCTTTGCGCCTGAAACCCCTGCTTCCATCATCCTGAAAAAGGGAGCCAGAGCAACCCACGGCTGCACTCTGAGAGAAAGAGGAGAGAGAAAGGGAAGGGGAACGAGAGAATGAGGACGAAAGCGACCCGATGATGCGCTTTGCAACGGCATCCTGCATGCCTGCTCAATAGGAAGCGAGGGCAGTGCATTCCATTTTGAGGCATCGAATAATTCCATTTTGATGCATCGAGTGATGTGACATGCTGTGACTCACCTATGTGGGCTCCTAGTCCCTCTCATTTCAATGGCAAGAGTGTGTGTGAGAGAGAGAGAGAGAGAGAGAGAGAGAGAGAGAGAGAGAGAGAGCCCTGCAGGTGTGAGTCCTCCAAACCAAATCTAAATTTAATCCATGCCTAGCTGGCCCTGTGTCGTGAGGAGGGTTGCCCAAGACCATGCGTGTATTCGGTATTCGGCATGCATTCATAGCTCAAAAATCCGATTAAATGTGCCATGTAATACACATAGAAAACTGGATTGGCCACCCTAGTTGTGAGAGGAGCACAAAGCAGTGAATGCTGTGGGAGCACAATAGCTGCGTTTATTAAAGATTTGTTGTATTAAAGATGCTGCGACGCGAGAGGATGGCATACAAGATGGCAAAAGGTTCCCCTCAAAAAGAAATGGAACATTTTTAAAGATGCTGCGACGCGACAGGATGGCATGCAAGATGGCAAAAGGTTCCCCTCAAAATGAAATGGAACATTTTTAACTACTGCGCAAGTACCCTTTTCAATTGCAAGCATGACAAGCATCTCTGCAGCCCTCATATGTTTCCTACTGAAATCTCATTCCCTACTATCCTTGGGACTCCAAGTGAATATCACCCTTGCAACTCTGAATCACTGATCTCATCCTTGCAACTCTGATTGAACTATCCTATGCTTGCGACTCCTACCGACGATCCTTTGCAACCCCTATTGAATGGTCTCATCTTTGTGACTCTGACTGGATGACTCCATCCGTGTGACTCCTTTTGAACACTTCACCCTTGCAAATCCTCTCTCCGTTGGTTACCCCATAACAATTCTTGCTGCATTCCTACTTAATGCTCATACCTTGCTCATACTAGTGCCTCCATGACTTTCTCGCACCTTTTTACCTTTGCCTCCACAACACTTTTCGCTGTGTCCTGCTCTTGTACCTTAAACAGGGACACATACATCGACGCTTTATCCAAAATGGCTTGCCCCAAGTGGTCCTCTCACCTTGATACTTTTGCGCTATTTTTTGCACCTACCTGGTCTTGGCCCTGGACTTGGATGAAAACACGGAGGGGTTCTCCTTGGGGCAACCACTCGGCCTGTCTAGATCCGCCACGCCCTCAGTAAGCCCTGTGTGCAGCGCAAAAAACCATGCAGCTGACTTGATTGGAGTACAAATACGAGAAAGTTCACTTAAGGCTACTGGTCTAGAAGCTATTCCAAGTAACAAACATTTTATTTGTCGGCCCGTCCAGACCTGCCACGCCTACTTCTGTGAACCCTGTTGCGACACAAAACGAAAGACCAAGCGTTTGGGTGAACAGGAGCTCGGGCATGAAACGAGGCTGAAGCACACACGTAAGGGTTCCTCCTGGTGAAAGCCTACGCCAAAACAGGATTCCAGGATGCTTTGAGCTGGCACATGCACAACCTGCTTTCGACAGCGCCTGCACCCAGGCCTGCTCACTGCCATGCACATTGTTTTCCCTTGGATTGACCTCAGAAACACAGGAAACCATCCCAGGATGCTTTGAGCTGGCACATGCACAACCTGCTTTCGACAGCGCCTGCACCCAGGCCTGCTCACTGCCATGCACATTGTTTTCCCTTGGATTGACCTCAGAAACACAGGAAACCATCCCAGGATGCTTTGAGCTGGCACATGCACAACCTGCTTTCGACAGCGCCTGCACCCAGGCCTGCTCACTGCCATGCACATTGTTTTCCCTTGGATTGACCTCAGAAACACAGGAAACCATCCCAGGATGCTTTGAGCTGGCACATGCACAACCTGCTTTCGACAGCGCCTGCACCCAGGCCTGCTCACTGCCATGCACATTGTTTTCCCGTGGATTGACCTCAGAAACACAGGAAACCATCCCAGGATGCTTTGAGCTGGCACATGCACAACCTGCTTTCGACAGCGCCTGCACCCAGGCCTGCTCACTGCCATGCACATTGTTTTCCCTTGGATTGACCTCAGAAACACAGGAAACCATCCCAGGATGCTTTGAGCTGGCACATGCACAACCTGCTTTTGAGAGCGCCTGCACCCAGGCCTGCTCACTGCCATGTACATTGTTTTCCCGTGGATTGACCTCAGAAACACAGGAAACCATCCCAGGATGCTTTGAGCTGGCACATGCACAACCTGCTTTCGACAGCGCCTGCACCCAGGCCTGCTCACTGCCATGCACATTGTTTTCCCGTGGATTGACCTCAGAAACACAGGAACCATCCCAGGATGCTTTGAGCTGGCACATGCACAACCTGCTTTCGACAGCGCCTGCACCCATGCCTGCTCACTGCCATGCACATTGTTTTCCCTTGGAATCACCTCAGAAACACAGGAAACCATCCCAGGATGCTTTGAGCTGGCACATGCACAACCTGCTTTCGACAGCGCCTGCACCCATGCCTGCCTGCTGCCATGCACATTGTTTTCCCGTGGATTCACCTCAGAAACACAGGAAACCATCCCAGGATGCTTTGAGCTGGCACATGCACAACCTGCTTTCGACAGCGCCTGCACCCATGCCTGCCTGCTGCCATGCACATTGTTTTTCCGTGGATTCACCTCAGAAACACAGGAAACCATCCCAGGATGCTTTGAGCTGGCACATGCACAACCTGCTTTCGACAGCGCCTGCACCCAGGCCTGCTCACTGCCATGCACATTGTTTTTCCGTGGATTCACCTCAGAAACACAGGAAAACCATTCCACAGGATGCTTTGAGCTAGCACATGCACAACCTGCTTTTGAGAGCGCCTGCACCCATGCCTGCCTGCTGCCATGCACATTGTTTTTCCGTGGATTCACCTCAGAAACACAGGAAACCATCCCAGGATGCTTTGAGCTGGCATGCACAACCTGCTTTCGACAGCGCCTGCACCCAGGCCTGCTCACTGCCATGCACATTGTTTTTCCGTGGATTCACCTCAGAAACACAGGAAACCATCCCAGGATGCTTTGAGCTGGCACATGCACAACCTGCTTTCGACAGCGCCTGCACCCAGGCCTGCTCACTGCCATGCACATTGTTTTTCCGTGGATTCACCGCAGAAACACAGGAAAACCATTCCACAGGATGCTTTGAGCTAGCACATGCACAACCTGCTTTTGAGAGCGCCTGCACCCATGCCTGCCTGCTGCCATGCACATTGTTTTTCCGTGGATTCACCTCAGAAACACAGGAAACCATCCCAGGATGCTTTGAGCTGGCACATGCACAACCTGCTTTCGACAGCGCCTGCACCCATGCCTGCCTGCTGCCATGCACATCGTTTTTCCGTGGATTCACCTCAGAAACACAGGAAAACCATTCCACAGGATGCTTTGAGCTGGCATGCACAACCTGCTTTCGACAGCGCCTGCACCCAGGCCTACTCACTGCCATGCACATTGTTTTTCCGTGGATTGACCTCAGAAACACAGGAAACCATCCCAGGATGCTTTGAGCTGGCACATGCACAACCTGCTTTCGACAGCGCCTGCACCCAGGCCTGCTCACTGCCATGCACATTGTTTTCCCTTGGATTGACCTCAGAAACACAGGAAACCATCCCAGGATGCTTTGAGCTGGCACATGCACAACCTGCTTTCGACAGCGCCTGCACCCAGGCCTGCTCACTGCCATGCACATTGTTTTCCCTTGGATTGACCTCAGAAACACAGGAAACCATCCCAGGATGCTTTGAGCTGGCACATGCACAACCTGCTTTCGACAGCGCCTGCACCCAGGCCTGCTCACTGCCATGCACATTGTTTTCCCTTGGATTGACCTAAGAAACACAGGAAACCATCCCAGGATGCTTTGAGCTGGCACATGCACAACCTGCTTTCGACAGCGCCTGCACCCAGGCCTGCTCACTGCCATGCACATTGTTTTCCCGTGGATTGACCTCAGAAACACAGGAAACCATCCCAGGATGCTTTGAGCTGGCACATGCACAACCTGCTTTCGACAGCGCCTGCACCCAGGCCTGCTCACTGCCATGCACATTGTTTTCCCTTGGATTGACCTCAGAAACACAGGAACCATCCCAGGATGCTTTGAGCTGGCACATGCACAACCTGCTTTCGACAGCGCCTGCACCCAGGCCTGCTCACTGCCATGCACATTGTTTTCCCTTGGATTCACCTCAGAAACACAGGAAACCATCCCAGGATGCTTTGAGCTGGCACATGCACAACCTGCTTTCGACAGCGCCTGCACCCATGCCTGCCTGCTGCCATGCACATTGTTTTCCCGTGGATTCACCTCAGAAACACAGGAAACCATCCCAGGATGCTTTGAGCTGGCATGCACAACCTGCTTTCGACAGCGCCTGCACCCAGGCCTGCTCACTGCCATGCACATTGTTTTTCCGTGGATTCACCTCAGAAACACAGGAAACCATCCCAGGATGCTTTGAGCTGGCACATGCACAACCTGCTTTCGACAGCGCCTGCACCCAGGCCTGCTCACTGCCATGCACATTGTTTTCCCGTGGATTGACCTCAGAAACACAGGAACCATCCCAGGATGCTTTGAGCTGGCACATGCACAACCTGCTTTCGACAGCGCCTGCACCCAGGCCTGCTCACTGCCATGCACATTGTTTTCCCTTGGATTCACCTCAGAAACACAGGAAACCATCCCAGGATGCTTTGAGCTGGCACATGCACAACCTGCTTTCGACAGCGCCTGCACCCATGCCTGCCTGCTGCCATGCACATTGTTTTCCCGTGGATTCACCTCAGAAACACAGGAAACCATCCCAGGATGCTTTGAGCTGGCATGCACAACCTGCTTTCGACAGCGCCTGCACCCAGGCCTGCTCACTGCCATGCACATTGTTTTTCCGTGGATTCACCTCAGAAACACAGGAAACCATCCCAGGATGCTTTGAGCTGGCACATGCACAACCTGCTTTCGACAGCGCCTGCACCCAGGCCTGCCTGCTGCCATGCACATCGTTTTTCCGTGGATTCACCTCAGAAACACAGGAAAACCATTCCACAGGATGCTTTGAGCTGGCATGCACAACCTGCTTTCGACAGCGCCTGCACCCAGGCCTACTCACTGCCATGCACATTGTTTTTCCGTGGATTGACCTCAGAAACACAGGAAACCATCCCAGGATGCTTTGAGCTGGCACATGCACAACCTGCTTTCGACAGCGCCTGCACCCAGGCCTGCTCACTGCCATGCACATTGTTTTCCCTTGGATTGACCTCAGAAACACAGGAAACCATCCCAGGATGCTTTGAGCTGGCACATGCACAACCTGCTTTCGACAGCGCCTGCACCCAGGCCTGCTCACTGCCATGCACATTGTTTTCCCTTGGATTGACCTCAGAAACACAGGAAACCATCCCAGGATGCTTTGAGCTGGCACATGCACAACCTGCTTTCGACAGCGCCTGCACCCAGGCCTGCTCACTGCCATGCACATTGTTTTCCCTTGGATTGACCTAAGAAACACAGGAAACCATCCCAGGATGCTTTGAGCTGGCACATGCACAACCTGCTTTCGACAGCGCCTGCACCCAGGCCTGCTCACTGCCATGCACATTGTTTTCCCTTGGATTGACCTCAGAAACACAGGAAACCATCCCAGGATGCTTTGAGCTGGCACATGCACAACCTGCTTTCGACAGCGCCTGCACCCAGGCCTGCTCACTGCCATGTACATTGTTTTCCCGTGGATTGACCTCAGAAACACAGGAAACCATCCCAGGATGCTTTGAGCTGGCACATGCACAACCTGCTTTCGACAGCGCCTGCACCCAGGCCTGCTCACTGCCATGCACATTGTTTTCCCGTGGATTGACCTCAGAAACACAGGAACCATCCCAGGATGCTTTGAGCTGGCACATGCACAACCTGCTTTCGACAGCGCCTGCACCCAGGCCTGCTCACTGCCATGCACATTGTTTTCCCTTGGATTCACCTCAGAAACACAGGAAACCATCCCAGGATGCTTTGAGCTGGCACATGCACAACCTGCTTTCGACAGCGCCTGCACCCATGCCTGCCTGCTGCCATGCACATTGTTTTCCCGTGGATTCACCTCAGAAACACAGGAAACCATCCCAGGATGCTTTGAGCTGGCATGCACAACCTGCTTTCGACAGCGCCTGCACCCAGGCCTGCTCACTGCCATGCACATTGTTTTTCCGTGGATTCACCTCAGAAACACAGGAAACCATCCCAGGATGCTTTGAGCTGGCACATGCACAACCTGCTTTCGACAGCGCCTGCACCCAGGCCTGCTCACTGCCATGCACATTGTTTTTCCGTGGATTCACCTCAGAAACACAGGAAAACCATTCCACAGGATGCTTTGAGCTAGCACATGCACAACCTGCTTTTGAGAGCGCCTGCACCCATGCCTGCCTGCTGCCATGCACATTGTTTTTCCGTGGATTCACCTCAGAAACACAGGAAACCATCCCAGGATGCTTTGAGCTGGCATGCACAACCTGCTTTCGACAGCGCCTGCACCCAGGCCTGCTCACTGCCATGCACATTGTTTTTCCGTGGATTCACCTCAGAAACACAGGAAACCATCCCAGGATGCTTTGAGCTGGCACATGCACAACCTGCTTTCGACAGCGCCTGCACCCAGGCCTGCTCACTGCCATGCACATTGTTTTTCCGTGGATTCACCTCAGAAACACAGGAAAACCATTCCACAGGATGCTTTGAGCTAGCACATGCACAACCTGCTTTTGAGAGCGCCTGCACCCATGCCTGCCTGCTGCCATGCACATTGTTTTTCCGTGGATTCACCTCAGAAACACAGGAAACCATCCCAGGATGCTTTGAGCTGGCACATGCACAACCTGCTTTCGACAGCGCCTGCACCCATGCCTGCCTGCTGCCATGCACATCGTTTTTCCGTGGATTCACCTCAGAAACACAGGAAAACCATTCCACAGGATGCTTTGAGCTGGCATGCACAACCTGCTTTCGACAGCGCCTGCACCCAGGCCTACTCACTGCCATGCACATTGTTTTTCCGTAGATTCACCTCAGAAACACAGGAAACCATCCCAGGATGCTTTGAGCTGGCACATGCACAACCTGCTTTCGACAGCGCCTGCACCCAGGCCTGCTCACTGCCATGCACATTGTTTTTCCGTGGATTCACCTCAGAAACACAGGAAAACCATTCCACAGGATGCTTTGAGCTAGCACATGCACAACCTGCTTTTGAGAGCGCCTGCACCCATGCCTGCCTGCTGCCATGCACATTGTTTTCCCTTGGATTCACCTCAGAAACACAGGAAACCATCCCAGGATGCTTTGAGCTGGCACATGCACAACCTGCTTTCGACAGCGCCTGCACCCATGCCTGCCTGCTGCCATGCACATCGTTTTTCCGTGGATTCACCTCAGAAACACAGGAAAACCATTCCACAGGATGCTTTGAGCTAGCACATGCACAACCTGCTTTTGAGAGCGCCTGCACCCATGCCTGCCTGCTGCCATGCACATTGTTTTTCCGTGGATTCACCTCAGAAACACAGGAAACCATCCCAGGATGCTTTGAGCTGGCATGCACAACCTGCTTTCGACAGCGCCTGCACCCAGGCCTGCTCACTGCCATGCACATTGTTTTTCCGTGGATTCACCTCAGAAACACAGGAAACCATCCCAGGATGCTTTGAGCTGGCACATGCACAACCTGCTTTCGACAGCGCCTGCACCCAGGCCTGCTCACTGCCATGCACATTGTTTTTCCGTGGATTCACCTCAGAAACACAGGAAAACCATTCCACAGGATGCTTTGAGCTAGCACATGCACAACCTGCTTTTGAGAGCGCCTGCACCCATGCCTGCCTGCTGCCATGCACATTGTTTTTCCGTGGATTCACCTCAGAAACACAGGAAAACCATTCCACAGGATGCTTTGAGCTGGCATGCACAACCTGCTTTCGACAGCGCCTGCACCCAGGCCTACTCACTGCCATGCACATTGTTTTTCCGTGGATTCACCTCAGAAACACAGGAAACCATCCCAGGATGCTTTGAGCTGGCACATGCACAACCTGCTTTCGACAGCGCCTGCACCCATGCCTGCCTGCTGCCATGCACATTGTTTTTCCGTGGATTCACCTCAGAAACACAGGAAACCATCCCAGGATGCTTTGAGCTGGCACATGCACAACCTGCTTTCGACAGCGCCTGCACCCAGGCCTGCTCACTGCCATGCACATTGTTTTTCCGTGGATTCACCTCAGAAACACAGGAAAACCATTCCACAGGATGCTTTGAGCTAGCACATGCACAACCTGCTTTTGAGAGCGCCTGCACCCATGCCTGCCTGCTGCCATGCACATTGTTTTCCCTTGGATTCACCTCAGAAACACAGGAAACCATCCCAGGATGCTTTGAGCTGGCACATGCACAACCTGCTTTCGACAGCGCCTGCACCCATGCCTGCCTGCTGCCATGCACATCGTTTTTCCGTGGATTCACCTCAGAAACACAGGAAAACCATTCCACAGGATGCTTTGAGCTAGCACATGCACAACCTGCTTTTGAGAGCGCCTGCACCCATGCCTGCCTGCTGCCATGCACATTGTTTTCCCTTGGATTCACCTCAGAAACACAGGAAACCATCCCAGGATGCTTTGAGCTGGCACATGCACAACCTGCTTTCGACAGCGCCTGCACCCATGCCTGCCTGCTGCCATGCACATCGTTTTTCCGTGGATTCACCTCAGAAACACAGGAAAACCATTCCACAGGATGCTTTGAGCTGGCATGCACAACCTGCTTTCGACAGCGCCTGCACCCATGCCTGCTCGCTGCCATGCACATTGTTCTTCCGTGGATTGACCTCAGAAAGACAGGAAAACCATTCCACAGGATGCTTTGAGCTGGCACATGCACAACCTGCTGTTGACAGCGCCTGCACCCAGGCCTGCCTGCTGCCATGCACATTGTTTTCCCTTGGATTCACCTCAGAAACACAGGAAACCATCCCAGGATGCTTTGAGCTGGCATGCACAACCTGCTATTGACAGCGCCTGCACCCAGGCCTGCTCAATGCCATGCACATTGTTTTCCCGTGGATTGACCTCAGAAACACAGGAAAACCATTCCAGGATGCTTTGAGCTGGCATGCACCTGCTTTTGACAGCGCCTGCACCCAGGCCTGCTCACTGCCATGCACGTCGTTTTCCCGTGGAATGACCTCAAACAGAACGACATCTAAACTGCACCCCCAAAACACATGCCCCCCCCCGAAGGTTCAGATATCTCTCACCAACATAGGAGCATCATTTGGACAAATGCATCCAAATCCTTTCAAAGCCTCCTTCATTTCCACTCTTAATTTGCAGGACAAGTTTTTTGGTTTTGTACCTCACCTAGCTCGCTGCATTCATGTCCTGCCTATCAAAAAATGCCTTATTAAAAAGAAAAGCCTATGCCAGCCAAGAAGGCTATGCATTACAGAAAAAGAATTACCTTACAAGCAAGCCTGCAAGGGCCTCACCAAAGGGCCTCCCAATTTCAACTTATCTACCAAAGAAAAAAGGACGATTGAGCTCACCTGGCTCACCTACATGCCCTGACTGGGAATCAGGGATATCAGCCTGAGGCTGGGAGGGAAGTGAGGAATCACTGCCATTGAAGCTCCGGCTATCTACCAAACAAAATAGGGACACTTGATATCACCTGGCTCACTGCATGCATGCCCTGCCTGGGAATAAGGGATGTTGATGGGCTGAGAGGGAAGTGAGGAATCACTGCCATTGAAGCTCCGCTTATCTACCAAACAAAATAGGGACACTTGTGATCTCACCTGGCTCACTGCATGCATGCCCTGCCTGGGAATAAGGGATGTTGATGGGCTGGGAGGGAAGTGAGGAATCATTGCCATTGAAGCTCCGCCTATCTACCAAACAAAACAGGGACACTTGATCTCACCTGGCTCACTGCATGCATGCCCTGCCTGAGAATAAGGGATGTTGATGGGCTGAGAGGGAGGTGAGGAACCATTGCCACCGAAGCTCACACCACTGCGGGGCCCATCAAACCGTTCATCCTGCGGCTGCTGCTCCTGCTGAGGACGATTGTTGCCACGCTGACTCCCATCGTTGCCATGCTGCTGGCGCTGCAGCTGCAGCGGCGATTGCCAATGTTGATCCAACATGGCATGGAAGAAGTCAAGCTCTTGTTGCTGCTGCTCCCTCTGCTGCTGCTGCTGCTGCTGCTGCTGCTGCTGCTGCTGCCACAGCTGCCGCTCTTGCGCTACCTTCTGCGTCACAGCTGTTGCAGCCTTCTGAAGCTGCTGCTGCTGCTGTTGCTGCTGCTGGTCAGGGTGCGACGGATGTGGCTGCTGCACACCATCCAGCATGGCTTGGTAGCAATCGACCTCCCTACTAAGCTCCGGAGGCTGTGTTGGGAAGGCCCCTCCAAACAGCAAGCCCATGTTTTGTGGGCTGCCGTTGGCTTGATGATGAGGCTGCACATCGGAGCCCCAGTAGCTGCGGTCTGTCTGCTTGAGGTTCACTACGTGGGGCATGCGCACCAGGCCGCTCCAGGACTGCACCAGGTGTGCGTGCGTGCGTGGGTGGGTGCGTGTGTGCATGTTTATGTGCGTGTGTGTGTGAGTGTGATCAATCGCAGTTGAAAGGGTTTGTACTAGCTCAGAAAGCCACACCATACTACTAAAAGTTTTTGAAAAAGAATGTGTCGCAAATGGTTGCTCCACAGGAATATGTGTAATACTAACACAAACATTGATGATATGTTGGAGGAGACAGCAATGTGTAGGATCTGCACTGTATGCAAGGGGTAAACAAAACCTCGGGCATGATCTGTGGACTAATTGCCAAATTTGCTGAGAACTACTGTCCTGTTTTACACTTGCACTACTTTTCAACACTCTGTTTTCAAGTACACCAACCTGCTTTTGCTCGGTGCATATGGCAATGCAGGACATGCACTGGCACACCCACCTGCTTTTTTGCTCATTTGCATACAGCGGTGCGGCACATGCAACGGCACACCCACCTGCCTTTTGCTCGGTGCATGCGGCAGTGTAGTACGACGGTGCATGGAGCAGTGCATGCAGCAGCAGTGCTGCACATGCAACAGCACACCCACCTGCTTTTTGCTCAGCGCATGCAGCAAGCTGTCCAGCGCGCACACATCCAGGCAGAACAACTGCTGCAGCACGCGCAAGTGGCCATCGGAGGCATGCTGTCCCTGGGGATGGGGACGTTCGCTCGGGCCCGCAGTGTCAGCTAGGCCCATGTAGCTGGTAGACCTACGTACATGCCCACACATACGTACGTGTGTGTGTGTGTGTGTGTGTGTGTGTGTGTGTGTGTGCGTGCAGGAGCTGCTATTTGCACTGTAGGCAGCTTGCGCGTGCCAGAGCCATTGAGGTCCATACACTGATCAAACTTGTGCCACCAGCTTGTTTATTGTGAGGACCTGAAGAGCTTTGGTGCGCGCAAGTTGCCTGAAGCATAGTGTTGTGGCACCCATGCGCATGCGTAAAACCATGCTGCCAACTGTGCATGTAGCAGCTCTCGTACACACCTACACACACGCACACAACCATGTGCACGTGCAAAACCATGCTGCCCACAGTGCAGCTCTTGTACACGCACATATACGCACATACACAAACATACACTGTGCACAGACTCTTCGTGCCTCTCATTCTGTAACTTAGGCATGGCTGTGGCCGCCGGCAAGGCCAGCAAAAGTTCAAGCATGCGCTTGCAGACACACACACACACACGCACACACACACACTCTGAACCATGCACTGCGCAGTGCGCATAATCCGCATAGCCCCCAAATGTGACATGCGCCAAACATATAGTGACATGCGCCAAACATATGCACCTTCCAAACTGGAAGCCAATTTGGCCGTGCAAATTGATAACACGGAGTGGCCATGCACAACAAAAAGCATGCTGCGGCTTTGCACATCAACAAAGCAGCGCACCTCCCGTTCTGGAACACAATGTGGCCGTGCGCATCAATGACAGTGATCATCACCGGTGCGTACGAGAGCGCCATGTACTGCAGCTGCTGCTGCTGGATGAGCTGCTGCTCCAAGGATCCATCACAACACCGCCCACCCCCAGCTCTATCCCCCGGGCCCCACTGCTGCCTCTGCCTCCCCTTGTTCTCCACCCCCTCCCTTCCCTCTTCCTTCTCCTCATCTCCTTTAGCTGCAACTGCTTTTTTTTGCAGCAAGACATCCGTGCATGACGGCTGCAGCGACGGCTGCGTGGCGCTGCGCGCCGCGGTCGGTTGCCTGAGTTGGAACACAAGCGCGCGCTCAGGCTCGCTCGAGTCCTCTGATGCGGCCAGCAGGCAAGAGGTGACATGCAGGAGGATAAAGCCTGGGCCTTCTTTTTGGGGAGGAGGGGACTGGGCAAAGCTTGGCAGGACGTTGCTAGCCTCGCTTGCGCGATGGTGTACTGGTATGAAGTGCTGCACAGAGGCCGAGCCGCCCTCTTGTGCGTCCCTGCGCCAGAGCAGCAGTGTGTGCATGTGTGTGTTTGCTTGTGTGTGCGTGTTTGCTTGTGTGTGTGTTTGCTTGTGTGTGTTTGCTTGTGTGTGTGTGCGCGTGCATGCGTGTGCATGTGTGTGATCCTTGTAAGTTTCAAACACATGCAGATGTGAGCACTGCAGGGCTGCTGCAAAGGCGTGCGCATCAGACAGGCAAGCAGTTGAGCAGGTGATCAAACGAGTGCCCCTACAAGACCAGTCTTGCCATGAATTCTCACAGCCATCACAAAGCCACCAAGGGCGCCTGTTTGCTACTCGCCACCTCAAGTGTCTGAACTCAGAAGCATGGGATGCAGCAAATCTACCTGAGCATGCAGACCCTCTGTCCTGCAGCGCTGGTTGGTCATGAAAGGGGTGTGCAGGTGCATTTGAGGCAGGTGCTGTTGTGCCTCCTCTTTCTTTCGGCAAGCCATCCACTTGCTACAGCATTCTTTTACCAGGCCATCTACCTCTTTCAGCATCCAGCCGGCCATCCACTCTCATCAAGCATATAGCAAGCCATTTGCTTCCTTCAGCATTCAGCAGGCAGTCCACTTCCTTCGGCATTCCCTCCTTAAAGGAGAAACTCCCTTTCCAGCCCTCCCACAACACAAAGGAGCGTACTGTATTTGCAAATGATATGACATACATTTCTCACCTTGCAGCCCACCAAGCACTTCACACCCTGCCCTAACTTTCCCAGTGAAGCAAATGCGCTAAGTCACTTATCCGACCTCCACCTCACCGGCCCCATCAAGCCCAACCACATGTCCAATTCTCACATCGCCAAACCCAGCCTGTACAGGGCAGCCAGCTGCGCCCAGCTGCTTATCCGACCTTCACCTCACCAACCCCAACAAGCTGAACCACTTGTCCGATCTTCATGTCACCAACTCCAATCGGTGTGGGGCTGCCAGCTGCCCTCACCCACTTGCCTGAAGTTCACGTCACGAATCCCATCAACACACCTCAAAAGCTCGTCCAGCATCAGTAGAAGGCTCGGATCCTGTGTTGCAAGCAAAAGCGGAAGCCGGGTGCTGAAAACGCTGCCAATCCTATGCAAAAATCCACCGCCTGAAGGCCCATTTCTGATGAAGACCCATCAGTGTGGACCCTAGTGAGACTAGGGTTCCAAGAGGAGGCAATGCAGCGCGCAGACAGCAGTCCATACAACAATCCCATGCACACAATTGTGGCTTGGATAAGCGAAATGTAGGTTCACGAAATGCAGTTTTACGCGCACCAAGTTGAGTAGGGAATGAACAAAACATAGCACCAAGTTGAGGAGGGAATCAACGAAACACAGTAATGCAGATTCACGCGCACCAAATTGAGGAGGAAAATGCCATGTCACTCTTATTCTCCTTGACAGACATAAAGCCCAAGCCAGCTGCCACACTGATGGTTGCTGTACACCCCCAGCATAATGCATGCCGCAACAATTGTATTGCAAAGGGTTCCAACCATACCACCTGAGAGACATGCAGCACAACGATAAGTACTGCACGGCACCCGATGGTGCACACCACAACATTCGTTGCAAAGGATGCCAATCATATTACCTGAGTGATGTGCAGCTCAAGCCAGCTGTCGCACTGGTGTGTGCTGCACACCCCCAGCATGGTGCGCGCCGCAACATTTGTCGCAAAGGATGCCAACCGGTTCCTTGGACTGAGCACACACAAACAGGCAAGAGGAGTAAACATGTGGTGTGTCACAGGCAAGAGGAGTGCCACAGGCAAGAGGAGTGTCACAGGCAAGAGAAGTGAACTTGTGGTGTGTCATCAGACGGACATGCAGGAGCAGCAATTGAGGGTCTTCAACAAATTGATGAACCATTCAAAGATTTGCAATCGAGTTCTCTCAGCTCTGGACAGTCATGCTTGCTTTTCCTCTTCATACTACCCGCTGCCCCTTGGCCCAGCCCCAACTCCTTCCAAACTTCATTTTTGATTTGCTGCTGCCTTTCTTGGTGCCAGTGTTTCTCATAGCTGCGACGCGTCGTGATTTGGCGACCAAAGTGCATTTTAGGGTTCGACACAGGGACGCCCGGCAGGGCGTCCCGGAGCACCCTGTGTCGCCAAGGTGCGACACGGAAATTTCTGGGGAGTACCCCGTGTAGCCAAAAAATAGTATGTGTTTGTTGTGAGTTCTTTATGACTCTTAGATTGTTTTGGGCAAATGCCCAACGTGCCCCTGCCCAGCCTGCCCCTGCCCCATCTCCTCTAGCAGCAGCAGCAGCAGCAGCAGCAGCAGGTGCAGGAGCAGCAGCAGCAGACTCAGCAGCAGCACATGTGCCCACTACTGTCCATGCAAGCACTGTGCCTGCAAGCGCTGAGGGGGGGCAGCAGCAGGAGACAGCAGCAGCAGACTCAGCAGCAGCAAATGTGCCCACAGGAGTAGCAGCAAACACAGTGGCAGTGCCTGCAAGCGCAGAGGGGGTGCAGCAGCAGGAGACAGCAGCAGCAGGAGAGGCTGATAAGCGACCTGAGGGGCAGGCTGGTGGGTCAAGAAAGCGCAGGCGCAAGCAGGAGGGGCCAAGGCATCCAGGTGGGCGCAAGCAGGGTGACTTCAACAAGATTCCTGAACTAGAAAGGCAGTACTTTGTGGATGAAGGGAATGGACTGGCCAAGTGTGTGCCATGCAGCTTTGTGAGGAGGCAGGATGTACTTGTTCAGGTGTACAAGAGAGATGCACTTGATTCCCACTTGGGCACAAAGTCGCGCCCCCCCAAGCAGCAGCAGGAGCAGCAGCAGCAGCAGCAGAGAAAGTGCATGCACCAGCACAATGTGGAGGCCTGGAAAATGCACCAGCAGGAGCTGGCCTTACAGGAGCAGCAAAAGCACCACAACATCTTGGGCGCCCTGGAGCAGCTGGTGGGGCGCGACAGAAGGCAATTCAGTTTGCAGCAGTCCTGCACACGCTACGGCACCAGCACCCCATGCTTGCTTATGAGCAGCAGCAGGAACAACAACAGCAACAGCCCATCACCATCTTTGATACTGATGATGATGATGACTTAGTTTAAGTTTGTGGGCATGGATAGTAGGCAGAGGTCTTTCTTATCTTGGATGGCCGCTTCACCTGTGTAACTAATCAGAAGAGAGCACTCTCTGAAGGGAATTGAGGGGGCGTCCACAATGTGGAAAAGTGTCAAAATTTTGTTTACTTGTAGGGTATTGTTTGTTGTTGGCGCAGCCAAAATTTTGGCAGAGATTTTTGGACCTTGCTACACTGTTGTTGAGCTGGAGCACCCTGTGTAGCCATTTTGCTACACACCCCAAAACCTTATGAGAAACACTGCTTGGTGCTTTTCCCCCCACTGCTGCCACTACTTTCTTCCGCTTTGCTCTCGTGCTCTCGTGTTGCTCTTCCTTTGTCATTTCTGCTGCTTTTAGTTTGCAAGCACCTTGCTTTTGTTATCCTTTCCCTGCTATTGTTTCACAGGGGGCTGCTGCAGGGAAGGCGACTGCAAAGGGGAGGGTTGCAGCTGCAGGCAAGGGGAGACAGCATTCCTGACAACTTCATTTAGCAACTACAATGTGTGTTTTCACAACCACTCCCAGCCGCATAACCCCATACAGACATTTTGTGCACTGCTCATTGCACTTGTACGCAATAAGCATTCATTTCTCGCGCATACCATGGTTTGTGATGACATGGCATGGTATGTAAACCCTTCTTCTGCTTAAACACTCCACAACGGGCTGCCTTGTGTGTGTGTGTGTGTGTGTGTGTGTGTGTGTGTGTGCGCGCGCGCGCGCGTGTGTGTGTGTGTGTGTGTGTGTGTGTGTGTGTAGACCTGTGTTCCTAAGCTGGTCCACCTGGCGCACCTGTTGCTGGATGCCCCTGTCAGCGCGCTGCAGGTGCTGCTTTTCTCAAAGCTGATGCTGGCGCTCCTGCAGGGTGCAAATTGGCAGCAGCACAAGCACACACACATTCACCAGGTGAATTTCACCTTATGCACATGCTCATGCCTTGATACAGTAGGCTGTTTGGTTGCAGACCCTGTTTGGCTCTTTTTCGTTTGTGGCATCGCACACGTCCAAGTGTTGCTTGCTTGCTTGCGTGCACAGGCTAGTCTGCACACGCAAGCAACCGGTGCCAGCAAGGCTGGACGCCCTTTTGCAAGGCCCCCTGCAAGGCGTGGCTCTGTTGTTTAGTTTGTCCTATGCAATATTGCTCGTCATGACTTCAGGCATGGTTCGTTCATGATCATGGTTTGTTCACGATGTCATGCGTGTGGTTTGTGTGCCTCCGTTACACAGCATACTGCTGCCGGGCATATTCACACCTTAACAGAGAATGGGAAAGTCGTGGTGAGGGACGACAGAAAGCCTCCCTCAACCTGTCTTCAAGTAGGAAGGATCAAGTGCTGTCCTGATGAAAGGTGTGCGACCAACTCAATGCACTCGTCCTCATGATGCACAAGGAAACTATAAAGGGTTGATCACTTATTCTGCACTTATTGCAGCCTTCTTCTCAACCATGCCCATGCCTTGCCTATGTTCTTTGCTTACAAGCTACTTCAAAAAAGAGAGCCACACTTTGAAAAGGACGGGTGGAACACACACACACACACATGCGAGTAAGGAAGCGCATTCCTTTGTACCATTCCATGCCGGCACGGCAAACGTTTACGGACTGTGCGCATGTGAGCGAACCTGTGCACCGACGCATTCCTGGCCATGCCTCCGCGGTCGGTGCCTTCACTTTTGGGTTCGCTCGCATGATGCTGGCTTGAGTCCGCCATACTGGGCAGGCTCCTACGCTCAGCAGCGCTATTGGATTCACCCTTGCTGGTAGACCAAGGGTATGTCAGCGAGGGTCTGGGCTGGTCTGAGGTGCGCTTGAAGTGCGCCGTCGCCTCTGGCAGGTTTACCTCTACAGAGGCATGATTAGGGAGCTGGGATTGGCTGGCATTGGTAGAGCTGGCGCAGTCGCTGCCGGCTCCTGAGGCGGCCTGGAGGGGAGGAAGCACTTGCACCAACTTGGTCACTTAAAGCCTGCTGCATTCTGTATGCGCTCAGTATGACAAGCAAGCAAGGTCAGCCAACCATTCTTTTTGATTGAAGGGGGAAGCTATTGCTGCTGGCGCGCTCCATGGAGTCAGGGCCAAAGATGATCAGTGGAAAAACGAGCGAGCACACTAGTGTGCACTTCACTTTGCATGCTTCTTCGCTGCAGGCTGTTTTGCTGCAGCTTAAGCATGCTGGCTGAAGTAACATGTGCTTTGATGAACCTGAGGCCAAGGTCAAAAGCTAGGCAAGCTATAAAGCTGTAAGCCTGAGAGTGGCCGCACAATCTCTGGCGCAACTCGTCAGATACAAGCGCAGTGGTTGCAATTGATATCTGCTGGACGAATGAAATAAATGGAGCACTCACACTCACTCGTCGGACATTTAAAAATGAGACATACACCAAGGCTCTTGCTTCACCTGCACCTTCAGCAATGGTGCAAGTGTGCTGCATCTGCCTGGTTTAGTTTACAGGCACCTCTTTTATTAATCCAGCCGATTTGCCCTTGTAGGCAGGTACAGCTGTGTAACCCTTTCCTTTCCTCTAATGCCTGCCTGCCCTCTACCTTCCTTGCTGCTCTTCCTTTTTTTCTAATGCTTTGGTCTTTCTACCATCTTTCCCCTTCTGCCTGCCCTCTGCCCTCTTCTTACCTTATCCCTTCTACCCAACAGCATGGCCAGTGCACTGAACCGGTGCTGCCGATTTCTCTTTTCTGGAAGCTTGGCATCCACAGTTTGCCTCCTGCAGGTGAGGAGGAATGCGGCGGGCCCAATGCTTTTTGAGTGGGGATGCACTCGCCCATCTCTGACATGAACAGCGTGCAGGCATGAAAAGCATGGAGGCTTCTGTGATCTGAATTTTGCGAGCACAGTGTTTCTTGGGCACAGAATGTACGTGCCCATATCTGACATGAAAAGCATGGAGGTGTGGAAAGCATGGGAGTGGCATGAGAGGCATGGAAGGCGCAGAGGCCCTTTAAATCTAGGAGATACGGCAGGGGCAGTTTAAAAATATCTATGTCCCAACACGGCCTGCAATTTGCCCTTCTGCAAAGAAAGGCTGCACAGCTCAGAGCAGATCTGAGTGTCTGGAATCGCAACCCTGGCCTAGGTGGGATTCGCTATCCGGCCCAAGCAACACCGAAAACACATGGTAGGAACGCTCGTGCATCCATCTCCTTGCATGCCCCCCCCCCCCCCTTAATCCCATTCACACACGAATACATGAGCACGGAAGGGAGCAAAAGATGCAAGCATGTGCTCACTTGTTGCTGTAGTAGACCTGCGGGGCTGAAAAGCTCAGGTGCAAATCTGGGTTGTTGCTCTGGGGCGGTGTGCTGTCCTTTGAGGCGCGTTCCCCACTTTGCCTGCACAATTGCACGTGTCCATGCACACAGGTGAGGCAGCATGTAAGACTGGGCAGCTTCTGGTCCCAGGCCACCAGCCGATACTGCAAAATCCAGCACCGACTGCCCAGCCCAGCACCTTCTGCATGAATCAACCTATTTGGAATCAACCAACCTCTCCATGTTTTGCTGTTGCACAAACCCGGCCTGCCTACTGCTCAGCCCAGCACCTTTTGCACAACCCTTTGCATGACCCAAGTTCAAACCTAAATTGTCAGAGAAAAAGTCATGGGTCAAAGCGAATGGTTGCCTAGCTGGAGGACAAAGAAAAAAAGTGAAGACACCAGAGATCACAACTCATGGAAACATTTATTAATGCCGAGTATGGAAGGAATGAGTAAAACACAGTGCAAGGCACTTGCATGACAACCAAGCACACAAGCACGAGGAATGCGTGCGCAGGTGTGCAAGAAAAACCCATGACAGGCGTCATGGGTGGGAGGCGCACCTGGTGGCGTGTGCACTCTCAGGTGGCGAATCATGCTGCTGCTGCTGCTGCTGCTGCTGCTGCTGCTGCTGCTGTTGAAACTGCTGCTGGTAGGGAGCCACTAGAGCCACTAACACGGGGCAATGGAGCTCTGATAGCTCAGCTTCTAAGCCAGCTACACTGCCTGTTCAAGGGCAAGGGTGCAAGCATACGCACATGTGCTCATGGGATGCCAAAGTGACCGCACTCAATATGGGCTCTAACACACAAGCACACATGCATGCTTGTGTGTATGTGTGTGTGTGTGTATGGGTGTGTGTGTGGGGATGGGTGGGTGGGTGGCGTGTGGGAGGGGGGTACAAACATATCAGCTGCAAACATGCAATCCTGTTTGCGCCACCAAGCATCCAATGCACAAGCGAGTGACTCCTCCTGAGAGCTCAGGTTGGTTGGCGTGAGCGAACGATACTGACCAGGGCCCAAAAGTTCGTGGAAAGCAATAAAGGACAAGTCTCGGCTGGAGACTTACAAGAGGTCAAGAAAGAAAGGCCCCGCCTGCGACTTAAGCAGGACCTCAAGTGACTCATCCTCAGAGTGGGAGGGGCCCCTGCATCCTCAGAGTGAATGTTGATCCTCCATACTTGAAGCTCCCAAAAGTTCTCAGAGTGACAGCGCAACTGGCGCACCAGCAACAAGCCAATCAGCCTCACGACCTGGCTGGAGGTCAACCCCCGCTGTTACCGTTGTGAGAGTTTGACTGCAGGCCTTTCATTTCCGTGAACTGTCTCCTCTCCAGCTCGGACTGGCTTGGTTGCAAGCACCGTTTTCGCTTCAGCTAAGCTGCCCACGTAGGCAGTACAGCTATGTAACCCTTTCCTTTCCTTTCTGTTTCTGTGACTTATGACCTGCTACCATTGTGACGTCGCACCTGCAGACATTTTGTGCTGTGCCAGCAAGGCGTGCACTTGAGAGGCCACAGAGGTAGGATCCATGAGGGCTGCACACGGCCCCTTCTTGGGGTGGTCATCCAGTGGGCAGTGGAGCACAGTATTCCTCGACCCCTGCTGCTGGTCTGCAGAGGGCAGTGTCGCACGGTGAGGCCCGCCTGTGCTGCGTGTACTTGTCCCAGGGACTGGTGTACAGAGGAAAGTGGCGGGCAGGATGTAGCTGGGCAGGTGAGGGCTGCTGTGATGGCGTAATGAGTCCAACACTGCCTTTGACCCTGGGCGCTGCACAGGGGAGTTTGCCCGCTTGCGCAGCGAACGCTCGGCGCCTGTTTCACAAGCATGCATGTGTGTATGCATGTGTGTAAGTGTGTGTGTGTGCGTGGGTGGGTGTATGTGTGTGTGTGCGCGTTTGTGTCTGGCAGCATGTGTGTGCGTTTGCGTGTGTGCTTGTGCGTGTGTGTATGTGTGAAAGCACGTGCATGTGTGTAAACGTGTATGTGTGTGTGTGCAAGTGTTACATCCAGCTATGTAACCCTTCCCTTCCCTTCCCTTAAGTCCTGCGGACAGATGGAGCCCTGGCTTTGTATCATGTTGGTGCAACTGCGGAACGTGAACTGCTGTGCACAAGAGACAGGGAAAGAGAACCAGTCACTGCGAAGCGCAAAGCTCCACGCATGCAGGTGAGCACAGCGTCTGGGCATGTTTTCCAGGGCTGGAAAGTAACAACAGGCAGACTATGACAGCTCTCAACTGATATGTCTGTGATTGGGGTCAACAAAAATAAGCACAAAATAGTAGAACAGAGTAGCGGGTTATTACCAGGGTAATCAAGACCAAAACTGAGTAAATAAGTGAACTCGAGCATTTGGGAGGAGAATAAGGTGGACACCTCAGAGCAAAGGCAGAAAATGGCAGCAAAAGGGGAGCCAGTCAGGCCAAAAGCTATCTTAAAGCTGGGGTTTCAAGTTACTTTGGCCCCACATCTGATGCGAGTCTGATCTTGCAGCTGATTTGAAGCGAGACAGGAGGAAGCAGAGCTGCCATGGAGGGCTGCATGGTGGAGCTGTCCCTGGTGATGTCCGAAAGCACAGGTGCAGAGCTCTTCATGCCATGAAGGCGCAAATAGGCACAAGAAGCAGCTGCTGTGCACAAGAGGCAGGGACGCTGGGAAGCAATGGCTTGCGTACCATGCATTCCCCCTCATTTCTGTCTCAACCGCTTTATGTGCACACATACTCACCTCTTCATATTTGCACGCTTCTGATCTGTTTCATAGCCGCGACCTGAGGCGCGGCATTCTTTTGCTGACATGCACCTGGACTCTTGCATGTTTTCATGGATTCAACATCATCCATAGTAGCGTTTTGTGGCCTCCTTATGTGAGTGTCCCCTGTGACCCCAGTTGCGTGTTAAAACTGTGGCTCAGCAACATTCAAGTACTGTGTCATGATCCAAACACGAACCCAGCACTGCTTACTTGTAGCTTACTGACCAAGACAGCAGCTTAGGACTTGCAGCTTGAAAGGAACAACACATGTTTTTCCTGCGCACATGAACTCAAGCATCCAGCTCTGCTCCTTGGTTCCCAGGCCTGTGGCCCGGGTGAAAAGGCATGCTGAGAAGGCCTTGAGTTGCAAGCATTAAAAGACCTTGGCTCTACAGATGGTTTTCCGGGGTCTTGTCAGTGGGAAAATAATGTTATTCCCGGATATCGTGCAAACTTTTTACCACTGCGCGTAAATAACGTTTTTGCCCTGCGCATTGACTGCGCACATGTAAAAAAAATACATATATATGTATATTCATATTATATATTTTCATTTTTAGGTGTGTGTGGTTGTGCACGATTGTGGAAATTAATTGTTCTTGGCAGCGAGAGGAATGATTGGTCAGGAACGCCCCCTGCCCCGCCCCCCCTGGCAGCAGCCCCACACGCAGCAGCTCCCTCCACAGCTGCTCCTTTTTTGCCAGCTGCTCCTCAGGTCTTGCACCAAAGCAGCCCGCACCATGCAGCATCAGCAGGGCAAGCTCGCACAAGCAAGGGCCAAGCTCGCTGCCATGGAAGCAGCAGCAGCAGCAGCAGCAGCAGCAGCAGCAGCAGTGAGGAAGACAGCACAAGCAGCAGCGGGGAGGGGAGCAGCAGGGAGGGCAGCAGTGATGACGAGTGGTAGGGTGATGGAATGCAGGGAGTGTGGCGGGCGTGGTCCCAAGTGACTACTCTGAGTGGATTGCGCCTATCCGTGGTCCAGACATGTTATACTGTTCAGACCTATGAAGGACCTTTGTGATGCCCCTAATCTTCCTTTGAGGCAAAGTAAGGCAAAAGCCCCTGCGTGGTTGATGCACAAATGTGTCAATGGTTGTATTTGGGGTGCATGGCCAATGCGTGATTGCAAAATTAAGTTTTTTTTTTGGGTGTGGGATGAGCCCAAGTTTGCATGGTACTTCAAATTTTGAAGCCCTCTGTAACCTCACGAGCGCCACAGCAAACGTCCCCCCACCCCCCCCCCCAAGTTGCACCTCGTGGACTTGTAATCTTGCAAGGATACTTTAAAACATTTGAATGAAACGCTCAACATAATGCAGGGGTAGCCTGGCCGTGAACCCGGATGCAAAGAGAGCGGCTCAGAGTAGGCAAGGCCGCAAGAGCAGTATTCCAACCACCAGTCCAAATAGCCATTTGTGCACTTTGCTTGGAACACCCCCTTCCCTTCCCTGCCCTCCCACACACTTGATTTCCTCTGACAAATGCGTGGTCTATGCAGCTTTCTTCACCCCATAGAGTTGAATGCAGCCTCAGTAGTGTTGCTCCTAAGGGAAGTCCCATGCTGAATCATTCAGACAAACTGAGGCTCAGTAAAGCGGTGTTCAGAGGCACCACTTCTAGGATGGAAAAGTACCTCCTGCAGGAATACAGCTGTATCTATCATCATGTTTACTTGGTAATAAAGCAGGATGTAATGCAAGCATTCAATAAGGGAGGTACAAGACAAGCCGCAGCGAGCAGGCGCGGCTTGTCAGGTAACTGCACTAATTCATGTATTTTATGCCTCTGACCAAATGCGGACATGTCAATTCAGCATTAGTTGTGATGCCAAGGGACACCCAGGCCCAGGAGGACCATGGCCCATATGATAGGATTTTTTTCTGGGGAGGAATTCCTCACTCCTCCCCTCTCCTCCTCTTCGCTTGGGTGCCTCTCAAGGACTCTTGGATTTGCCATTTAGTCAGCATGTGACTCCATGTGAAGGTGATGGACAGGCCCTTTCGGGCAACAAGAAAAAAAGGGCAACAAGAAGAAATAAGGAAGGCAACTCCAGGTACAACAACCCAGGTACTTGCTAGCAAGCTTGCTCACCCTGTGCAGCAGAGTAGGTGTGGAGCTCCTTGCCGGAGGCATCTATCAGGACGTTGCACACAGCAGAGTCATCGACACGTTGCCATGTGTTTTTGGTGGTACTGTCGCTTGGAGACCGCTCTTTTAGAGCGTCCTGGGCAAAGCATCCTGCGCCAAGGACAGGGAAACCATGGCAATGCTCTCCCTTGCACCGGAAGGAAGGCCAGCGCCCTTCCTTCGCCATTGCGCGGAACAATTGTTGCAGCAAAAAGAACGCTACTCGTGTGTGAGGCGAGCAGCGCCAACGAGCGGGGACACGCACCTGTGAAGAGGCTCTTAAGCATAGTGTTGCCGCCTTCTGTGGGCCATCTCAACTACACAAAGAGAGAAGGGCGTCCTTTGGATTCCAGCAACCTCGACACTTCATTCATTTCCTAATTCCGAGTTTCCAAAAAAACATCAGCCCTCAAAGGTCTCTTTAAGTTTGTGTGAAAGCCAACGATTCATTGTTACTATTATGATACCATCTATGGAAATACAGAACTGTAGCTGTCGAAATGTCCGTTGTATGTTCTGGTCCCACACTCAGAATTTGCCTAGCAGTTGGCAAACTGGTTGGATAGGGACATCGGTTGGCAGCCTGCCCGTGCTGCAGCTGGACTTCTCGCAAGCTCCTCGCAAGGCGCTTTGCAGGGTGGGTCTCTGTTGCATGCATCTCCAGTCTTTCTCCTTGTTCTTGCATCCTTGCAGTTCAGCTGGTTGCTGCAACTTCTTTCCTTCTCTGCCTGACCTCCTCCAGTCTAACTATGGTGGGGGAACATGGTATGGTACTTTGACTTAAAGTTTGAGTTGGGTTGCTGCGCGCCCCTGTGGGGTGTCAATGGATGGACTATCCTTGCAAATGTAATCCAAGGAGGTGACGAAGTTCAAGCCTGCCAGGAAAGTGCCGATGCTGTGTCACATGTGAGAATTTGCTGTGCTGCGCGTGCGGGGGTGCAGCAGGGAACATCAATTTCAAAATCCCTGTGCCTCCCTTCTTTGTTGGATGCGATAGCCGACCTGGACATAAGGCAAGGATTCCTCAACAACGTTGTTTGTGAGCAATGCACCAGAAGCTCATACGCTTGAGAGCACGCCACGTGCTGGGTTGAAGCAGGAGCACCAGCAGCAGTCCCATGCATTGAGCCAGCTAACTCAAGTGTCAGCACTGACTCTTGGGTCTTTCTTTGACGCACGGTGGCTGGTCAGCAAACGTAAACTTGTTTTTTTCTTTACATTTACTGTTGCCAGCGGGGCGGCATGACCCCCTTTGCTCTAGATGAATGAAGTTGGCTATCTACCTGGTATCGCGAGCATGGTTTTGTGCCTTCCGTCAATTTTCTGCTGGGATTGTGAGTTTGGAATGCGCAGAACATCATCTTGTGTGCTAGCTTTGTTCTTATGGAGTAGTACACGTCGTTGTTTTTATTTACCTGTGTGCTTTGAGCAGTCAAACCCATGAAACCTTTCTACTGACATACCAGTAAAGGCCAGCCATTTATGTCTGCTCTGCTTTGATGCCCCCCAACTTATGAGGTAACTTGTGTATGTTTAGCTTGGACCACCAGCCTTGTCTGCACCTACCAGCCTTGGTTATCATTTGCTGTCATCTGTCTTAAATCCTCCATTTGCTAACTATTAGAGGGGATTAGAGGGTGTGGACCAAAAAGGAAAAGAAAAGTTTTTGTTCCTGGGATGATGATTTATGATTAAACTGACCTTGCATGACAGGAAGACTAACAATTGCACATTTCTATGCTTCTACGCTGTTTCCAGCATGCATTGAGGAAAAGCCCAACAGTCAGCACTTTCACCCTAGTGAGCCGCACCAACTAAAAGAGAAACTAGGGGAAGAGACGTAACTGATCCGGGTTGTCAGCCACGCATCCAGCCGAGTGCCTCGCCCTCCTGGAATCAGCCCACCCATTGCTTGAATTGCAATTGGATGGTGTGAGGGGGACATCACATTGCATACATGCTTAAGCTTTTTTTCTCTGTGTTTCTTCCAGCTTGATTGTCTGATAACTAAATGGCAAAGACAGTTTCGGCGAAGCCCGCATGGAGAGAGGTGACGCCTGAAGGCCTTGGCTGCTATGCGAGCATGTACTGAATTGATATTTCTACTTCAAGAGCTTTTGAAGCTACACCATTGGCTAGTCCTCCAGGAGGAAAACTTCTGATGTCACAAATGAGCCTGTTGGAACAGGTTCGCTGAACTCAGTCCAAAACCGACCAGATCGGACTTCAGAGATAAAGCTGGAGTAACATTTAAATTGAATTGAAGGATTCGAGCCGATTTCTAGCTTCGCCTTTCCGTTTAGTGTGACATAATTCCGACACCTAAGAGTGACTTGACATGTCGGCATGCCCTTAACTCACACATAAAACTGCTTTGGACTTGGTTTTATTATTGTCCTGTGTGTCTTGAAACACTTTGATCAAGGGAACCTCAGATATCATCATCGGGTCTGATGAAGCAGCTTGTTATAGCCGGGAGCGGAGGGCTTGCACCCTTAGTCAGCACACACAGGCCCTTAATACTTAGTCCCACAAGTAGTTCAGGTCCTTGTAGCAGCAGTAGAAGCAGGTGTCTTCCCAGCAAAGCTGTTAACGACGATAGCACAGGAGTCAGTAGCACACAGACACAGACCTCCACAGGCACCTCCAGCAGCACCGATGCCAGCGTCAGCGGTAGAGCAGCAGGCAGACAGGAGAGGGCATACAGGCGCACCCAGAACGCAGAGGCCAGGTCAAATGGATCGAGGCCCAGGTTCACAACCGAGACCACGCTGCTGGCAGCAGGGTTGGCTGGGGCAGGCGTGCTCGCCCTGCTGTACCGCCAGTTCTCTGCAGGATTGGCAAGCAAAGCACAAGCAACTGTCAGTGGCACGACGCAGGCAATGGCGCAGGTGAGGCAGGGCTTGCAATGTGAACATGCCAACAGCCGAGGCTGCATAACAGGCTGATGACAGCTTGCCCACATCAAGTGACAATTCATGTGGGGCCCTGTCATTGTGTGTGTACCACTGTGCCTCATTGCGCAAGCACACAATTTATTAATGCCTGCCTGCTGTGCAATAACATAGAAGCAGTGTCATTCATGCCCATGGCTTATGTGCTTCTTCTCTTTGGAGGAGGTGCTTGGAGAGAGCTTCCTATAAGACCTGTGTTTGCTCCCTGTGCTCCTACCTAGCTCTAGGTATGCCGCTACCACTTCCCACTGCTTGCTAGGGTCTGCAGCAGAAGCAGCTCCAGAAGGGGGCCCAAATGCGGCTGAATGAGTTTTCAGACAGAGTGCGCAACAGCCCATCCCCTGATCTCTCGGCCCAGGTGAGACCCGATGCCCAGATGCAGCTGAACAAGTATTCAGACAGAGTGCGCAACAGCCAATCCCCAGATCTTTAAGACTGGTTGCAAATAAGTGAAAGTCTTCACGAGGCACCAACCAACGTGCAGTAAGGAAAGACCCAACAGTCAGACCGCTGCAAGCAAAAGAAAGGTTAGGCCTGCACAGCATGCGTTTGTGGGCTGCCACTTTGAGAGGAGGACCACTGTGTTTCAAGATGGTGCTTTGTCATAGCAGTATAAAGGCCTGGTACATGCCCAATTTACAGCAGCACACACACTGTGTCTGATGCAGCCCTGCTAGCCACAAAAGTGGTGCAGCAGGTGTTGGTCATGGTTATTACGGGGGGGGGGGGGGGGGGTCCAGAGGGGCCTACCTGAGCATGTGCCCAAATTTGCTCCTTTTTTGCACTCTAAGTGCGCCCACTCACAGCCACTTTATCTGATTGGGACAATTTTTGCTCTAAAGAGTAGCTGGCGTTGCAAGCTACCAGAACATATGCTCAGGTTTGTTTAAGTCATCCTGTGTGCTTAGATAGGCTGGGCTTCAGTTCACATGGGACACGTAAACCCTAATTCGGTGCTTTTTATGAGGAAATGGCCGAAATCGCCACAAAACACCAATCACTGGGTCTTTTCACTCTTTTATTTTGCAATGATATTCTTTTGTTACAATGACCCTAAATCACTAGAAAGCACCCAATTTGGTGCAGTGGGTGGTCGGATATGGAGTTTTGGTGTTGAAAACTAGGGTTCACGCCGCGGATAATTTGGCATGCTTCCCATAACTGGCAGTTTTTAGACCCCCCTTGCTGCAGAAATACAACAGGCAGCAAAAAGAACCCAAACTTGAAAACTGTCGATTATGGGACACATAAGCGGGGGAGCATGCAAGAAGTGGCTGATTTCAGGCCTCAGATAGCCCCCTCTGGAACCCTTCCAAATCCACCCTCCACAACTTTCCTGCTGCCGCCCCTGGGAGTGGCCCAGCGCTGATTTTGTGGACAAAACTACGTGCATGGTGAAGAGGACATTTTGCAAAAAGGATGCAGCTTAAAGCATGTGTACAGCTTGATGTGCGCGTGCAAGAATGCATGTATACAGCTTGTTTGGCTTGGAGCTCATCTTGTGTGGCGTGGTCTTTGTGACTCATTGATGATGACATGCATCCAATGCGTATCCAATGGTTGGAAAGAACCCACAAGCACAGACATATGCGTTGTGCATGTACTTTTTGTTTCTCAAACAACTCTGAGTTCGTCCAAAATGTAGGCGGCTGTGAGAGCCCCAAAGACAACAGTCTGGTCTAGGTGAACTGTGCAGACTCACCCTGTGGGCATGAATGTCCTGTTTCAACGTGCCAAACCCCACGTGAAAGCCATTCTTGATTCTCCTCTTCCTGCAGAAAATATTTTTGGTATAGAAGTAGTAGCTTGGTATAGAACGCAGGGCTGGAAAGCCCAGGGGCTCCTCGTGTTGTCCATTCGATGGATGCTGCCTTGACTTGTTTGGCTCAAAGAAATCCAGGAAGTTCAGCTCTTCATGGAGCATAAAAATGGCAGAAAATCCTTTTTTTGGCTTGTGGGTTGTCTGATTACTGGTGTGAGCCAGTGAGGCTTTTTTATTGATTTGCCTGCAAGCATGGTGGTGTACCATGGTGTGCGCGCGTGTGTGTGTGCATGTTTGGGGGGGGGGGGGTGGACTCGTGTGAGGTTGGATGTGTTGGAGTGGATGAAGAATGCCAGTGTTTAGTCAGCCATGTAAGAAACAATGTTTAGGCAAGTGCCTACGCGATAGGATCATTGCAACAGCATGATTGCGCAGTAGAATCACCATTGCATCAACACTGAAACAACTGAACACTGAAGAAAGCTTCACTTCATCTCCAGACACACGAGAATGTAACACCAGCTGACTGATGCTCACCAGTGCAGGTTACAGGAAGCTGAAGGCCTCAGTCAAAACGACTGACTGCCAGCAAGTACAAAGCACAACGGGAGTCACAAGCTCTCTCTCTGTTATTTGGCTTTGTGGTGCAGGGAATTTTTGTCTCTTATGAGCCAACAATCGGATGTGCTAGGCAGTGATGAACGGGCTGGCGGTTAGTCGTTTTAACTGGAGGCCTTTTTGTTTCTGCAGCCTTCGTGTATCCTGCACCAGGCAGCAATGCAGGCGGCATTCTCTGACAGATGTCACGTATGGACTGACTCCTTGTCACCCAGATGCAACACCGGTACCCACAATCTCTGCTGCAATGCAGGCGGCATTCTCTGACAGATGTCAAGTATGACTCCTTGTCACCCAGATGCAACACCGGTACCCACAATCTCTGCTTATCTATCTTTTCTCGCCCTCTTCTCCTGCTCTTCAAGAAGAAAAGCACCTGCCAGTGGCACTCATCGTGAGCTTGTGCCAACACACAAATGCATGCATGCAGAACTTGAGTGACGAGGGAACAGCATATGTGGTGGAGGCGCTTGCCTTTAATACGTCCTGCTTGGCCTTGGATCTGAGCAAGAATGGGATCGGCAAAACAGGTTTCGTGGCGCTCTGTGAGGTGAGGGTGGGCTGCATGTAGAAAGTACAGAAAGTACAAGCTATTGTGTACGCTGGACACCTGCCAGTGTGCCTTGAAGAAAGGCCTACCAGTTTGCACTGGTACAAAGATTGCGTTGTTACAAAACCGATGAGTCTGACCAACCAAGAATAAACTAATGGGCCGCCTGGGCGGCTGTGGAGAACGTTTTGCTGCTGTGGGTACCATTGCCTGACGTTGTTCCTTTTGATCCAGCCATCGGTGCGTATCACTGTTTGAATGTCTTTGCTTTTGTGCAGTGCTTGGTGAGCAACATCTAACATTTCCTGTGTTTATCTGTGACGCGAGTCTTTTTTCGTAAAAATAGGAGTGGAAATGCAGGGAAGGGCGTGCTTTGTGACATTTCAAACATGAGCATGTGTGTTGGTCAGCATGTGTGAATGAACAAGCCTTTTCTTTTGGTGAGGGTTAGAAGTTTGACAAGGAGAGCCTGGATTGATGGTGCTGTTTTGCGTTGTTGCTTTTACCAGCCCACGCGGAGGTTGCAGAAGGAGCAGGGGTTGTGGAGCGCTGGACAGCGTTGACACAGGACTGGGATGCGCTGAAAAGCATTGATGATAGCAAGGGCTGTGTGGAGCACTGAAGGACACTAGCAAGAGCCACAAACTAGGGCTCTTGTTCTGCTCCAGTCGCTCAGTATTTTGCTGTGCTGTGTACTGAATTCAGAATAAAAATTTACAACACCCAAATTAGTCATTCAATGCATCATATTGCACTAGAATGATAGTGAATTAAATTAGCAATGATTTCAGTACCCCACAGATGACTTGGATTTTCAAAATCTCATTTCTAAGTCATTTTGTTGTGGATGCTGAAGTCCGGCCTTTAATCCAAATGAGGTTCTGGACGGTCCTCTGGTTTTTTAAACTAGCATTCTTGCCTTGCATCATGCAGTGGATCCTTTTGACCAGAAGTGCCTGGTAAGTTCCAAAGCGGCAGTGTTACACGCGTCCACATGCGCAGGTCAAAGCACTGTGCCCGAAAAAATGGTGCAGCAAGCTGCACGTGCCAAAGCAACTGGTTGTAGGATGTGCTGCACATGTCAGCATATGCCAAGCAGCAAGGCCCTGCTGCTCAGCACATCTTCATGCTCACGTCTGTATGCAGGTGCTCCCCACAAGCTCCCTTCAAACACTTGTCGTGAGCACCAACAATGCTGGCGATGAGGGGGCAGAGGTGCTGGCTCGTACTGTTGCAGGCAAGTGCCTCTATGGAATGGGGGAGGTAGAAGTCAAGGAAATAGGCAAGCCTCTGAATTAGGAGCTCCCTTGAGACACTCGTTGTGAGCACTAACAACAGCGATGCTTGCAAAGAGAAAGCCAGAGGCGCTAGCCCGCATTGTAACAGGCAAGTGCATAGGGAATGACAATCCACTCTTATCCTGTTTATAGTTGAGGTAGGCAAGAGTCAGAGGGCTGGCTTGTCTCTGAAAATGAAATAGGCACGAGAGCTTTTTCTGCCAGGGAAGATCTCATTTGAGGTGAGGTAGCAAAGTGGCCTATGCCGTGTGAGCATGACTCTCCTCAGGGCTCATGGGGTTGCATTTTAAAAGGGCATTGTCTTTTCGCATAAGTTCATAGAAACAGTAATCATGCAGTGATGTTGATGGTTTGAAGCAGGGTTTGAAAAAGGAAAGGAAAGGAAAGGAAAGGATCGCATGGCTGTACCTGCCTGCCAGGGCAGCTTGGCTGAAGCAAAAAAGACCTGTAGGCGAACAGACCATCCTAGGCTACCTGTAGTATGTCAATTGGAAAGTAGGAAAGCTCTGTGCCGCGTTCTGAAGCCTTTCCCATCATCGTTCAGAATTTGAGGTAAAATGTGAAAAATATGCATGTGATGAGTGTTCATACAAACCCCACAACTTTATCAGGATAGCAATGAAGCCCAGTGCAAAAGGAAAATGCGTAGGGTTTGTGATGTTTGCTGGAACCCGGGCAATCAGACATGCCCCTGATGTAAACCTTTCCATGCACACTGAAAATGCATGCCCATAATCTTAACCTCTGCACACAGCCAAAAAGGGTCCATAAAGAGCCACAGCAGACATGTCCATGACAATCTCTGCATTCACCGATGTCCACGAAATGTTGGATGGTCTAGAAATTATCTTTTGGTCTGTAGGAACTCCCCAGCGCTTTTTGAACATGGTTTACCCGCGCAAGCAACAGATTGCGGCCATGAATGGCTCCACTGGGAAGTGTAAGCAACAAAATGTGAAAACGACACAAGCGAGCTTTTGTGTATGTCGAAAGGCATACGCATCTTGATCAGGAACAGGAATGAACCAGGAACAGGAAAGCACCAGGAACAGGGATAAACCAGGAGCAGGGAAGCACCAGGAACAGGGATAGACTAGGAACAGGGAAGCACCTGGAACAGGGATATGCCTGGAGCATGGATACATCAGAAACAGGAACATACCAGGAACAAGGTGTGTGGAAAGACATGCTCACATCTGGATCAGGAGCAGGGATACACTGTCTTTTTCAACAGATTGCAAATAGCAGAAGCAACGGCTTTCGGGAAAACACGCGTGTGCACAGGTAACAGCACCCTGCGCATCCTGGACGTGGCCTCCAATGGAATTGGTGACTTTGGCGCTCAGGTGAGATGAAAACTTTTTACCTAGGTTCCTTATTCAATTGGTTAGGTATGTGTGTGTGTGTGTGGTCTAGTAGCCAGGATGCCTCGGCATACCCTATGCTTACCTTACAGCATTGCATTTTGCTTTCCAGGCAGTTGCAGAGGAAAACAAGTGTACAGTACAGTATATAATCAAGTTTGCAGTATACCAATAGGTTATGAGACAAACGGGTGCGAGGACATGCCCTGTAAAACACTGCACACCCTTCCTCTGCCCAGGAGTTCGGGGGTTGCAAATTATGAACTTATGTTTCCCTGGCATCATGACAAGATCATACCGCTGCAGAGCTGTGAATTTCCTTTCAGGTTGCTGTAAAGGAACTGACCTCAACAACGTGAAATGCAACATTTGCAGCATCACAATAAATGCAGAATCTGCTGCAATCTGTACCCCATCCCAAGCCACCTCGGTCTTGGTCCCTCTGTAATGCAATGAGACTAAAGCTGCTAATAGTGGGTTACAGTACTTACAACATTGGCAGGATTGTGAACTGCAAGCTTTGGCTGCACTGTGTACTTTGCTGCAGGCCATTGCTGAGGGGTTGAAGTACAACACGACACTCTTGAAGCTTGACCTCAGCAGTAACACGATTGATGAGAAGGGCACAGGTAGGTATGAAAGTATTGCCATGCATCCAATAGCACTTAAAGCTGTGGGTGTGAAAGCACTTCCATGCATTTGATGAAGCTTGATTGTACAATGATTGTTGAATTTTTGGGTGTGAAGGCGCTAGCGGTGTACGATGGTGCTTGCACACCCGCAAGTTTGACAATGATAGAGCGTCATCAGGTGCATGGCAGTGTGAAAGACACATGATTCCAACGATGGTCAAGCCACAAGTGAAGCACTGCCATGCATCTGATGGTGCTTTGTTGCTGTTGAATTTGTAGGTTTCAACCACTGCCATGCGTCCAAGTATGATTAATGGTCACTGGATTTGTGGGTGCTACAGCACTGCCATGCGTCCGATGGCACCTTTGCTTGTTGTTGGATTTGTATGTGTTGTGGTGTGTGTGTTTGTGTGTGTGACAGCGCTGCCATGCATTCAATGGCGCTTATGTTTCCTTGAACTCATCACAAGGTCCTTTGTGTGATGCGATGGAACCGGGGTTGTTCTGCTCCGCAGGCTCGGTCATCGTAGTCTGGCATGCATGCATGCAAACGTATTTGAACTCAACACTCAGTGCGAGTCTGATGCTGCTTAGGTGTTCGGTTACTCTTTTGGGGGCCATGCTTGGCTGGATGAAGCAAACACGTAAAGTTATCCCAGTGTGGCGCAAATTGTCCCATGAACTCCTTCCTGTTCCACAACGAGCACTGTTGAATCCCCTTCCTTTCATGGCCACTGTTGAACTCTGCTGCTGCCCCCCGTCTCCCCTTTGTCAAGGTGGCACCTTCTGCAAGGCGCTGAAGGTGAACGAGCATGCCAAAAATTCGAGTCCGCTGAGACCTTCTGTGCTTAATCATTGTTGCGACTCATGCGGCTCCTGCAATGCTGTTGTCCTCAGTGGAACGAACGTGCCAAAGGTGCTGGGAAGTCTGCTGGGGTCCTCCACGCATGAGTATTGTTGACGCTCATGCTTCTGTTGCTCCTGCTTCACTTACTATCCATGCAACGGCCCCTATTTGAGCTGGTGAAAGTGGTCAATTAGTCTGCTTGAGGTGGACAGACACGATGGAGGTGCTCAGGCTTCCATCATGCATCTTCTGGAACCGCTGCCTGCAGAGTGGCCCTCTGTGCAGCACTGAAGGCGAACAGCACGCTGGGTATTCTCCAGGCATCATCATTGTCCCAATCAGGCTACTCATGGTGCTGTTGCTGCTGCTATCCAAACATCGATCCTCTGTGAGGTGCTGAAGAAGGTCAACAACAACAATGACAATGACAACAACAACAACAGCAGCAGCAGCAACACACTGTGGGGCGCTGCGTTTCAGTCATGCAAGTTCTGATCCTGCTCCTGTGCCCGTGCAGTCGCCCTCTGTGAAGCACTGAAGGTGAACAACACGCTGAAGGTGCTGAGCATCAACGACAACTACCTGGGAGAGAAGGGCGCCATGGCACTGGCAGATGCGTTGAAGCACAACAACTCCATCGAGGAGCTGAGCGTGAAGGGGAATGAGCTGGCGGATGCGGGCGTACAGGCGATCTGTGAAGCACTGCAGGTAGGTGAGGGTGGTTGCAAGTAGCTGCGGATGGCTGAGCTGAGGCAGACGCAGGACATGCAGGCGATCTGCAAAGCACTGAAGGCAGTAGTCTGGAGCTGAGTGTGAATGGAAATGCAGGTAGTAGTTTGGAGCTGAGCGTGAAGTGGGGTGAGTTGGCGCATGCAGATGCGCAGGCGATTTGCAAAGCACTGCAGGTAAAAGTGGACAAGGCGGTGTGTATGTATGTGTGTGTATGAAGCTGTGCATGACTCTTTTACCTGGGGGTTTGGTCGCATTTGCCTCAGTGTGGTTGATGTGCATGGGTGTTAGTAATTTAGAACTGTGCTTTTGGTGCATGGGTTGCTAAACTTGTATTTTGCTGCATTTGCAGGGCTCAAGTTTTCCTCCAGGGTGCTGGATATCAGCAACAAGAGCATGACCAAAATGAGGGCGTGCACGCTGTGGCACGCACTGTCTGTGATGTTGCTACAATTGCAGGGCTCAAGTTCTTCTCTAGGGTGCTGGATCTCAGCAACAAGAGCATGACCAAAGTGAGGACGTGCACGCTGTGACACTCACTGTCTGTGGTGTTGCTGCAATTGCAGGAGCGCGAATGCGACATTAGGGTGCTGGACATCAGCAATAACAGCATGACCGATGAGGGTGTGCATGCTGTGACGAAGCTGCTGAACGAAAAGCGCTCGCTGCGGGAGTTGAATTTGTACATGAATGACATCGGCGACAGTGGAATCGCAAAGGTGAGAGAGGCCCGCAAGCGGTGCCTGCTTTTTTTAAATGCATGACATCAGCGACAGTGTCAATCGCAACAGTCAGAGGCCTGAGAGGGATGCCTACCTTTTCTTTATGTGCTCAGATCAACGCATCCCTGCGTGTGTGTGCTCGGCTGCATTGCTCCTTTGCTTGCAAGTGTGGTAGGTTTTGTTTCTTGCCGCTCACAAGGGCAGTGGAGCAAAGTGCCCATGCACACATGCAACTTTGCCTGGGCAGCCATGCATGGTGCGCCCTCAAAGCTGTTTTTTTTACTGTGCAGTTCAATTATAACATGTAGCACCAACTTGATTTACTACTTATGTATCTACTGTGTACATTTGAGCAATCAGACATGCAAAATGCTGTGTCCTTCTCACCAGAGATGCATGCAAACCTGGTGTACTTGCACGTTTCCATTTGCACAAATGGTGCCTGAACCACTAGAATGTGTGATTGTGCGGAGAGAGCGTCATACATAGAACGTGTAAAAGAGTGTGTACAAAGAGTGTGCATGGGCAGCTGCTCTAACTGGCGTCAGGTGCCTGGTGTCTTCTCCCGGTTCCCAAGTGTATCTGACATGTTTACTTGCCAAGTGAGTGTCGCTCTCTTGCTCTGGAGATCAGCTTGTAAAGGGAGCTGCCCCAACACTTGATGGCTTGGGTCTAGACGGTCTTGCCTTTAGGGTGGAGGAGGCCTCAGTTATCAAAACCAGCTACGCAGCCTCTCATTGATGCATGACAGCAGACTGCTTGCTCATGAAAGCAGGTAGGCCTGTAGATGCGGCCCATGCACATGCAAGCAAAAAGCAAGAGCGAGCTGAAAGGCCTCTGGTGGTATTGCCAAGTCTGGCCTAGAAATGGATGAGGGAAACAACCCTCCCCCACTCCCTTCCTTCCCCTAACCCACGCACGCTCTAGTTGTGGTGCACAGTATGGCTCAGAAACAACTACCCATCTCCACACACAACATACACACGCGCGCACATACACACATGCACACTCATATACATGCACACCGCAGATGGCTCCTGCTATCGCCAACAACTTGAATCTATCGATGCTGGACCTTGGAGGCAACAACATAGGCCCAGAGGGTGCTAAGGTGGGACGATCAATTCTGCGGGACAGGGGCACGTGAAGCCCAAGCTTGGTGGCACTGCCATACTCTGCACTGAATCATCTGTGCTGTGCACTGCTGCCATTGGCACTGCCATGCTCTGCACTGAATCATCTGTGCTGTGCACTGCTGCCATTGGCACTGCCATGCTCTGCATTGAATCATCTGTGCTTTGCACTGCTGCCGTGCTTTTTGGCACTGAAACAGGAACACGTGGTTTTGTCACTACAACTGTGCACAGTGTGAGCATGCCTAGGTTCCTCAAGGGGGCTCTAATGTGCGGCGCAGCGGCCGTTTCTCACACATGCTTTTTGGCACTGAAACAAGTTTTTGTGGTTTTGTTGCTACTACCACAACTGCCACGGATGCGGCATTGAACAAGCATGGCGTGTGTTTTGATCCAGCATGTGTATGACAAATCCCATTGCACAATGTGCGCATGCCTATATTTTTCAAGGAGGTTATGATGTGCAACGCAGCAGCCGTTTCTCATTTTGTTTCTCATGCAATGCGGTGGCTTGGGTCAGTGTTCACATGCGGTGCAGCAGCATGGGTCGGTGTGCAATGTGCGCATGCCCTTGTCACTAAGGCTTCCATGCACAATGCAGCGGTATGGGTCAGTGCGGACTTTGGAAATGGGCTACAACCCAAGATGAATGCACAGGTTCCATACGCCCAAGTGACTTGCAGGCTTTTTCTCGTGCAATCCGACGGCATGGGTCGCTGCGGACTTTGGAAATGGGGTACAACCCACTTGGGCCTCAAGGCGCACAGCATATCGTGGACGTTGCCAAGTTTGACCTCAAGGTGTGGTGTGGGTTTTGCTTCTCTGCTTAGGGTTGGCGATGACAGGCTGACTTTTCCTTCAGACACCATGAGGACATGCTTCTTGCTTTCCTTGCTTTTGCACAGGCCATGGGCAGTGGGACACGCAGGCATGCAATTTGTATGACTTGAATTATACGTGATCCACATGGTTGTATGATAGTGGAGTACGCGGTGATGCAAGCTCACGTGATCATGTGTGTGAGTGGAACAAGTGAGCATGCTTGGTTGAAGTACGTCAAGCGTGGATATACCCTGACCCAAGCGCCTTTCTTGCGATTCCTTGTTTGTAGAGCAGCACCCTCCGTTTTGGATGATCTGTCCTATAATGGTCATGGCTTCAACAAATGCCTGTTTTTACAGGTGTGATCAACCGCCAAATAATTGATACCCGTGCTGACACACACACACACACACACACACACACACACACGATCACACACACAATCACACACACACAATCACACACACACTCACACACATACACACACACACACGACATGCAGCTGGACAACCTGAAGCTGGGCTGGTGCAAAGTGGGGCCTGCAGGCGCGCAGGCACTGACAGAGCTGCTGATGTACAACCAGACGCTGAGTGCGTTGGACCTGCGGGGCAATGCTTTTGGCAACGACGGCGTGATTGTGCTGGGGAGGGGGTTGCGAGCCATGGTGAGTTTAAGTGCAGGGGGGGTATTGAGGGCCGTGTTTGAGTTGGTGCACTACAAGCTTCGGTGAGTGAGGGAAGGGGCCGTGCTGAGGTTGGGTTTGAAGAGCTGCGGTGAGTGTAAATGCTATCAGGTGCCGTCCGTTGTGTAGGCACTGTCAGGTGCCATCCGTTGTGTAGACGTCGTCAGGTGCCATTCGTTCTTGTGAGCAAGGCACTCCTGGCAGGCAGGCAGGCATGGATACTTGGTGGCAGATGAGATCTGGCAATCACACACACACACACATCAGCCTCGTGGTAAGGTTAGTGTCATGCTAGCACAAATGTCCATAAAATGGTGACGCATTATCTGTCATCGTCATGAGCACATGTGCTGTGAAAGATGATGTCCAGTGTTGTCACGCTGGTGTCACAGTGAGCAAATGTGCTGTGGCCCATCGTCAGTGCATGAGCCACTCCTGTCTTTGGGCTGGCTGCTGAGCCATAAGCTTCACCATGGCTGGCTGCTGAGCCATAAGGGCCACCATGGCTGCTTGCTGAGCCATAAGCTTCACCATGGCTGGCTGCTGAGCCATAAGGGTCACCATGGCTGCTTGCTGAGCCATAAGGGCCACCATGGCTGCTTGCTGAGCCATAAGGGTCACCATGGCTGCTTGCTGAGCCATAAGGGCCACCATGGCTGCTTGCTGAGCCATAAGGGTCACCATGGCTGCTTGCTGAGCCCTAAGGGTCACCATGGCTGCTAGCCATATTTTAGAGTGGCAGGGACGGCCTAGAGGTTTTCTACGAGGGCATTGCCTGTGTATGCTCACGCCTGCATGTTCCTTCTGAGTGTGGCCTCCTCTTTGCGTCCGTCCTACTTCTTCGTGCTGTTCAGATCACGTGCCCTGACTGTGCATTGTGCCCTAACTGCATTGTGCGATGCGTTTTCCCATCCTGAAGCATCAATCACGTGCCCTATAACGTGCCCTTACTGTGCACTGTGCCCTAACTGCATTGTACAATGCGTTTTCCCATCCTGAAGCATCAATCACGTGCCCTATAACGTGCCCTTACTGTGCACTGTGCCCTAACTGCATTGTACAATGCGTTTTCCCATCCTGAAGCATCAATCACGTGCCCTATAACGTGCCCTTACTGTGCACTGTGCCCTAACTGCATTGTACAATGCATTTTCCTATCCTGAAGCATCAATCATGTGCCCTATAACGTGCCCTTACTGTGCACTGTGCCCTAACTGCATTGTACAATGCGTGTTCCCACCCTGAAGCATCAATCACGTGCCCTATGACGTGCCCTTACTGTGCACTGTGCCCTAACTGCATTGTACAATGCGTTTTCTTATCCTGAAGCATCAATCACGTGCCCTATAACGTGCCCTAACTGCCCTGCTGTGCATTGTTTCCATCCTGAAGCATCATTAACCTGTTCATTCTGACCCGCAAGTTGTGAGAGCATGTTCAGCATCAATCTGTGTCTGAAGCAGAGACTGTTAGCAGACCGCTTGCCACGACTGTTCTCAGTGAATCAGGTCAGGCCGTCTCCCTATGTTGCTCCCAATGTGCATGGCTTGTCATCAACAAAGGGTTGTTACAGCGAAAGGTTGTGGCTGTTACAGCGGAAGGTTGAAGGGTGGTAGCAAAGCTCACAGGCATGACAGAGCTCCTGCCCTGCTTTGCCAGCATTTCATCTGTCCACAAACTTTGGTGATGGTGCCTCTGTCAAGAACTCATCTGTTGGCGCTGTTTTGTGATGACCTGCGCGCAAGTTCAAAGGTGCAAAGTATGCTGGGTATGGATTTGGAAACTATCGCCCGATTCTGAGCCTCAACCGCTGCTCTTGTGGTTTCAAGAGAGCACGGAAGAAAGAAAGATGAAAGGAATTAATCCAAGTCTTGCTGCACTTATGACCTCAGGAGAGCACAAAGCTGCGGGAGCTGGACCTAGGTTACAACGAAATCAAGGATGATGGCGCTTGTGCTTTGGCTCAGGTGGGTCCCTTCCAATACATTACCTTGTGTGGCTTTTCTTGCCTCCCTTATTCCCTCATTCCCTGTTTTCTTCTGTTTCCTAATGTGTCTCCTCTTCACCTAATTTTGCGGCCCATTGTTTGTTGGATTCCCAGGCAACATGTACTTTTGCATGTGCTCGCAAGAGTAAGCAACAGCAAGAAATGCGCTGGAGCACAATGAGGCATGGCCATTGAGTGGCAGAAATATTTATTGAGTTACAGAAATACTTGTTGGATTTTCAGCCAACATTATATTTTGCATGCATGCGCACGCGCACACGAGAGAGAGAGAGAGAGAGAGAGAGAGAGAGAGAGAGAGAGAGAGAGAGAGAGAGAGAGAGAGAGAGATGCGCTGTAGCGGAGTGAGGCATGGCTTTTGAACTCACTTATATGAACGAAAAAAGAATTAGAGTGCAGTTGCAGGACGCAACTGAGTATAGCGACAGGATTTCTTTTATGTTTGTGGAGTGATGCTGGATGCAGAAGCAAAGTGATAGAAGTGATGCTAGCATTGCATGGAAAGCGAGGTTGTCGTGCGCTTGGCACCTCAATGCATCAAACACCATTCCTGCTCTTGTCTTGGTTGTGTTTACACTTAGGCAAGCCGGAGCAATAGGCTGCGCATGGTTGCTAGTGTGGATTCTTGCTCAGCTGCATCACACACACACACATACGCACACAGGCGCTCAAGGCAAACGCTGCTGCAGCACCACGAGACCTGCGCTTGAATTCCAACTACATTACCAAGATGGGCCAGGTGGCGTTGATTGAAGCTGTTGACATTGTACAGGAGCTTGGGCAGGGCAAGGTCATTGCCATGCACTATTGAGCAAGGCAAGGTCATTGCCGTGCACTATTGAGCAAGGCAAGGTCATTGCCATGTGTTATGACACCACACAATTGTGGCATTTCGTGTGTGTGTGCATATGTGTGTGTGAGATGAGACCATGGGATCATCCCCCATTCGGATGGTTAAATAGTAAGCAGGTACATGTCAATGCCCTTGTAGGCATGAAAGATAAAAGAAAAGAAAAAGGAAGTAAAGTACACAGGCAGAGGAAACTCTCTCAACATCAGTTAAGGAAAAGGAGGCATATTGGCTCAGAAGAGCCGTCAATCTCCTGCACCTCAAGGCTACAGACCTGAAAGTGCTAATGCAATGACATGCTTTTGTAGGCATATGTCATTGCACATGCAATGGCATGGAAGCTTAGCTTCACACGCTTAGTTTTGACTGCTCTGGTGAGCTTTTGTGTGTGCAAGGGGAGGTGACTTTTCCTGCGGTGATAAAACTGTCTTCATGAGTGCTGGTTGTCATGCAGCCTCTGATATTCTCCTTGCTGCAGCGATGTGCTTTTTTGATTGTGTTTCTTGCCAAGAACCAGTGGTTCAAGAAATTGGGGTGGTGTCATTAGCGCAAAGCTGCCTTGTTGATGCAACAAGAAAGCTTGGAAGGCATGCAAAGTAAAAAAGGGATGTTGTGCAGGCTGTTGGTCGGAAGTACTGGGCAATCCACTTCACTGGTAGAAAGATCAGGCGGAAGAAAAAGATTCAGCTCCAAGCATGTCAAGAGGCAGAGCCAGAAGAAACAGTTTTTGGGCGAGCTTCTGGCTAAACTGATTCAAAAAGCCAGCCAGTGATCTGTTGAGCGGATTTTACAGTAGTGGGTCAGGAGATTTAAATTTTTTGTGTCCGCTGGTATGGTCACACGATGTGCGACTAAGGGAACTGCAAGCAGCAAAGTCATGACTATTCAAAATTGCGTTGTACAACCTTTCCTTATGCATGCTGTCGTGCATAATCAGTGTGATCACAATAAATTACATATAAATCACTTGGGTATCTGCATTACTCGTGTGCGAGAGCGCAAGCGGGTGTAGAAGGGAAGTGGCCTTGTGGCCATTTGCGGCCTCCAAACCCTAGTGAGCTTTCTAAAGTCCACTTGACAGCTGCTCCCTTTCTGTGATTCCACAAATTATTCAATTGGACATCCATTGGCAATGCTTGGTGTTTACAGGTACAGGTAAGGTTACATCGCTTTAGCCGCCTACCAAGGCAGTTGAGTGGGAAAGCGGAGGCCTGATACCAGAGCTGGCCATAAAATGCCTGTCTTGTAATACGTGGAACTAAAGACAAGCACATTCAAGTATATAAAGTTCTTGACAGTATCCAATACCACACAAGTGAAGTGAAAGCTCGACTCCAAGTTGTTAAATTGAACTTTATCATAGTAAAATAATTGCAATTCGGTCTTGGCTGCTGCATTATTGTCACCCTTTGGAGAAACGAGCTTGCTGGGAAAGGAATACAAACAGCTTTATTGAATGTGTGCAGTCACACTGCAATGGCCCTAAGCGCCATGGTTCAGTAGGAGAGGAGTGGGTTACATTGCTGTACCTGCCTACAAGGGCAGCTTAGCTGAAGCAAAAAAGGTGCCTAAATTGAAACCAGCTCAATCTGGAGAACAGGTACAAAAACATGAAACTCAGTCACAGCATTGTAGGCATGCTGATGCAAACTTGGCTATTCCTAGGATTTCAGACTCGTTCATGAAGTCTCTAAGACATGATGGTGAGGCCCTTGCTAGATTGCTAGTTAAGGTCCCTTTCCTTAATGCACGCGGCCTGTGGCCTGTATAGACTTTTCTTTTCTTTCTTTTCCTAGGTGTGATGGTATAGCAGAAGATATCAGGAAAGTAAAAGTCTATGCTGGGCAGGCGTGCATCAAGGAAAGACCCAACAGTCAGCGCTGACACTGAGTCCCACCAACAAGGAGTGCAGCCAGGATCAACCAAACTAATGCAGATCCGGGGGGTTGTCGGCCATCATTCCAATCTTGCATCTCGCCCTCCTGTAAGCAGCCCGTCCACTGGCAGTAGCCCCTTTCCCCAAATCCCCCATTGCTTGGGCTGTTAAATTGGATGGCCCGGGCCAGGCATGTTTGATGTTTGTAATCATTGTTAAGATCTTGACAACATGATAGTAGAGTTTGGTTGCAAGTTTGAGGGACTTTCTTTTTGGTAAAGTCAAGCTCACAGAAGGGGTTGATTGCTTCAGCTAAGCTGCCCTTGTAGGCAAGTGCAGGTATGACACCCTATCCTATCTTGTAATTTCAATTCTCTGAGTCTCTTAGATTCATGTGTTCTGGAGAGTCACTCTCCAAAGCAACGGCGGGTATGATCTCTTCCTTCAAGGGGTAGCACTAAGATGGTATCAAGGCGGCTTAGTTGTCAGAGGAGCTGACAAGATGGGAAATCCATTGAAGAATGCTTTGTTGGACAAGATTACTTCTCGCAGCCAGGTTATGGAGCTGGGTGCTTCCAATAATCCACCAGATCCCCATTGGAATCTTGTTTTTGTAGCTCCGTGGTGGAGGGGATTCAAGGCTCTTCTGAGCCAATGTGTCCCCTTTTATTTAATTGATGTAGAGTTTCCTCTGCCTTTCTCTATTGCATGCACCTAGAACTTCTAGAGGCATGTTACTTGAAATAACATTGGAGGGGCTAAGGTCTCCTTTGCTTGTTTCTCCATCACGAATGCTGAGCGCTTCATTGTGACAATTTATGCGCATTCTGTTTATGTCTGGTTTTTGCCTCTGAGCAGAGTGTGGGACGTGCTAGAACGGGTGCTCCAGAAGAAAAGGAAAGAAAAGTCTACGCGGGCCTGAGGCCGCATGCATTAAGGGAAGGTCCCCTAACTAGCAGGCTAGCAGGGACCTCACCAAAGGGTCCTCAAACCTACACTAGACACAGTTAGCCTAGGTGAGAGCCAGAAACAGAGCTAATGTGGATATGGAGGGTTATCCACCATGCTCCTGGACGTCCAAACTCTCCTCTCATTCTCCATCGCCGCGCGCCCAGCAAACTCCCCCCCAGAAGCCCTTGAAAATGAAGAGCATGTCTGGTGTTAATATTGGTTGTCAAGTTTTGGATAGCATGGTAACTAAGCTTGAATGCTAGTGATTTAGCTTTTTGTTAAAGAAAAAGAAAAGAAAAGAAAAGTCTACGCAGTCTCGAGGCCACGTGCATTAAGGAAAGAACCCCTAACTTAAAGTCAGAGGCTTTTTGTTCAGTTAAGCCCAGATTGACAAGAGATTTGATCGTGTACTCATTGTAAATGGTGCCAGCCACACCATTTAAGGTGGTGTGCAGAATCACCTTGTTATTCCTGTTTGGATTCTTTGAGCTGCGGGATTTGAGCGGCAGAGGAGAGCAGGAGGAAAACAGTCTTGGCGTCCAGGAGCATGGCAGCCAAACCTCCAGATCCTCATTAGCTCTTGTTTCTGGCTTTCTCCTAGGCTAGCTTAGTCTAGTTTAGGCTTCAAGTTGAGGGCCCTTTGGTGAGATTCTTTCTAGCTTGCTAGACCGACCGAGTCAGGGAACCTTTCCTTAATGCATGCGGCCTCATGCCTGGCGTAGACTTTTCTTTTCTTCGTGGGATTTGAGTCTGGTTATAGTATGAGCATGCTGAGCTGTTGCAATTCCTATAGTGATGAAGAGGTTGGTCACCAACGGTGTCTGGACAAAATTTCAGTTCAACAAGGTGAATCCCTGTCTTGAGGAGGGATCTGGAAGGATTAAATTGAGCTTGTCTGCCTGAGATAGAGCGCACAAAGATAGCATCAGGGCGACTTTGGTGCCGGGCAGAGGAGCGAGTACCATTAGAGAACAAACAGTCTGGAACAGCTCGTGAGATGTTTTCAGGGACTTGTATGCCCTGATCCAGGAGTCGCCCATTACGGCAGGCATCCATACCAGTAAGGGATGATCCAAACCTGCCTCTACTAAGGGCTTCTGCACAGAGAGTAAGACCCACCCCTTGTAACCCTTGAAAGGTGGTCAGAACTTACTGACCTCTTTGTGAGCAAGTTGACAGTTTGGGTTATGAGCTTCTATGTTGGCAGTGGTGACTGGGGAAGTGGTTTGTGTAGCATAGTTGAGCCTTTGCCAGCTACTGTAGTGGTAGCCGGAGGAATCAGCAGAGCCAAGCTTGTGCTTTTTGTGCATGTGTACATTTAGTTTGTCGTTCAGGTTGTCGTTCAGCCAAACATTACGCAAGGTGCTTGGAGCGGATATTGACATGAGCAGTATTTCTAAGAAGTGTTGGGCATCAGAGTTTATGACTGCCTTTCAGGGATTAGACAGGCGCAACTGTTTTATTTAGAATGTTTACTCCCGTCAGCCTATTGGGATTAAAGACTTTGTAGTTGATCTGCGGAACAGACATAGGAGTGTGCGGCTATCTGAGGATCAGGTTGAACATGGTGGTCAGTTGAGCAAGTTGACCAAGTACCACAACTGGGTGGCACTTCCCTTCAGGCATAATTCTGCTTATGGCAGACCTCTCCACATTCCTAGGTATTTGTATCTGGATTTGGGTAGGCATATGCAAAGAAACATTGCTTGCTTCTGTTTGCATGCTCACAAGCTTCGAGTTGAAACTTCTCTTTGGCATGGACACACACCTCATTGTGATTTATGTTCTTCAGAACAATTACAAGATGAAAGGCATGTCATTTTTCTTTGCTCTTGCACCTTTTTGTGCTGTCTTAGAAGAAAGTATGCATATCTTTTCTCTGCACACAGAATAGTGATAAATGAAGAAGGCTCTTTCTATTTCTCCCATGCTGGCTCTGAGGACGTGTTTCGTTTTTTCCAGTATCAAGACAATGGCAATTATCGTTTTATCTCTGAATTAATGGATTCCTTTCAACGCACTGAGCAGCCAAACTATCTGGCTGAAGGTTATGTTCCCTTGTAAGCTTGTTCAGGTTGTTGAGGTAGTGGATTGAGAAAGTGTGGGAGCGGTGCATGCCATCATTCTGTGCGTGAGAGGGCTTCAAAGAGAGCCAATAGAAATTGTGGAAGGGGTCCCTGGCATCTGGAAGTGCAATGTCTATAATGTCTGTATAAGTGCTGCGGTGCGAGCGCCTGCGTCAGCCCCCTCATTGCCTATCATGCCAGAGTGGGCTTTGACTTTGTAGAAACGAATAGGATGAGGGGAGTGCTCTAACTCATGTTGAACATGGTTGATATAGCATGAATGAGCTCTGCATGTAGGTGGTTCCTCATGCGCATTGTGAAGGTGCTCCTCACAAGGGGCACAGAGCAGGTCCAGTGTGGCTGTGAAAGCTTGGCATGCTATTCATTGTATAGGATGTCCGTTCTGAATCTGATGATTTTTTAGAGTGACAATGTTCAAAACACATGAAGTTCATGTGCCAAACAGTGTTGCTGATTTTGAAATTAGCAGTGGATTTCTTAATGGACCCTCCCTGGAGCCTTTGCCAGTTTATGAAGCAGAATGCCACAGTGTTTGCTGTCCCCAGCTTATGTCTATTGTGCATGTTTGGTTTTTTATTTGTCCTGTAAGTCGCAAGAGCGCTTTTGTGTTTGAGTCAGGTCTAGGGTGAAGAAAGATGCTCCCAATTGCTTTGCATCTCTGCTTGAAATGGACATGACACTGGCATCTGTGAATGTCATCTGTCGCCAATTTGGAATCTGGGGCTGTAGGGCCTGCATATAAAGCCTATATGCAACTGAGTTGCATTTTCGGCTTTAAAATTTTTGGCTTTTGTACGCCGACTGCAAACAGTTTGTGTCTTGACATAAAGCGCAACTATTTTCTTCCAGGTACTTAATACAGTAATGAGGCTTATCAAAGTACCAAGTTTGCCTTAAGCTTCGTGCTCATTCCGTCCAGTACGCTTATAGACTTGCTAGCACCAGACGCGCTCTTGAGAAGACTTCTTTCAACTCTCATCACAAGATCAGGCAAGGAATACTGCTCGTTACTCTCCTGAACCCCATTGACCTCTGTGTCTTTTCTCTTGGTGAAGGGAATACATGGTGTCTCGGGCCTGCGTATCCTCTTTACAATTGATACGGGGAATGTCTTCACTGCCTGCGTAGCTTTTTCTTTTCTTCCATAATTTATCTGAGAAGCAACCTCTTGCTGTGTCGAGTGAGTTCTCAGGTTTATCATCTTCTTTATCATCAGCGAAGTACAAAGCTTGTCTTTCTTGTGTCTAAGCTAATGGATTCACTTTCTGGCTGGCTGTGAACAGCCTTTCAACCGATCAGTCAAACAAAGAAAGAAAGGTCTACGCGGGCCACAGACCGCGTGCATGAAGGAAGGCCAAACAACCTGGCTGAAGGCCACCCCCATCATAATCATCGAGTAAGCCTGAAGCAACAGAGCAAGCTTGGTGGGTTTATGTGTCAGAACCAAGCTCTTCAGGGAGCCCAAAGTGTTTAAGATGCCCACACCTAGCAGGATAGTACGCAGGGCAACTTGAGCTGAGGGCCTGTCATGCTGAATCACTGTTACTGCGCCATGGCATGTACTGCTCTGGAAGCAGGCCACACGTCCCCCCATTAAGCAATGTTGAGGTAAGGCCTGGCCAAAGAGCGCCCCTGCTGACACCTTTAATAAAGTTTATGTACAAGAAGGAAAAGAAAGAACCTGCTGGCAACTCTGTGAAGCTCAGTTGACATATTGACACGATCATCATGATGGAAGATTTGAATCCTGAGAGTAAGTGAAGGGCACTGTCTTTCTTGATACGTAGAAAGCCAAGTATTAAGAGGTGATTGATCACATTTTTGTCGCAAGCAAAGCCAGCCTTTATATATTTTTTTTGATTAATTTGTCGTGTGTTCTTGGGCTCATGTGTGGGAGCGTTCACATCTTCACATTTTTGGGGCCCCTGAAGCTCAAAGCTTTAAGAGCCATAAAGCTTGCTCTGAAGCTTGATGTTCATTCTGCTCAGCATGCTTAAGGATAACATGGGATAAGGAGAAGTTCACAGGAATGCCTGGAACGGTTAGGAGCTTGCCAGCAACATGTGTGCTTTAGGGGCACTCCTAGTCACCCTTCTGAAGCAAAAGTGTTTCTTTGTTTTCACTTCTCTGATCGAAGAGGTTTTGATTGATGGTCCTCTCCTGGGCCGAGCCGAAAAGGCATGGATTCTTCAAACATGAACATGAAAATAATTATTCCTAACACATACACTCACGTCCGCGCTCGCACTTTAATTGTTTGACAATTCTTGGCCCGCTCTTGGCAAATTCCTAAGCATCAGTCATAAATGAAATAGAGTGTGAGTTCATGTTGTACTAAAATTGTCCTCAAATAACATGCAACAAGCAGAGAAAACACCTTGACCGGCTTCTGTTGTACGGTCAGCTAGAAAGTGGCCAAATGCTGCCATGACCAAGTTCTGCAAGTGCAGCAAACACCATGCGATACCGCAGGTATTACCTTTAGCGCGCAGGCAGCACCTTTATATGTGGGGCCTCAATTTGACTCAACCTGCTCTGCTGCTGCTCCTGGCTCAGCAACACTTTTGCCGTACTTCTTCCGCTGCTGCTACAGCTGAAATTGCTGCTTAAATTGCTACAACCAAATTTGCAACTATTGACATCGCTAAAGCTGAAATTGCTGCTGCTGCTGCTGCTGCCGCTGGCTTAGCAACAGCTTTGCCGCGCTGCCACCGCTGCTGCTGCTGCTGCTGCCACCCATGCCATTCCCCAGCAGATGTGCCTGCTGCTGCTGCTGCTGCTGCTGTGAGTGCAGCGCAGCCATGGACGTGCCACCCACCCAGTTGTTGCTCTGCGGTGCAGACAGGCCACCTTTGACCCCCAGGGCAGCCGCAGTCAGCGGTGATGCAGCAGCAGGGTTGGAAGGAGGGCCCAAGTGAGGAAGCACGATGGGACGGCCATGACGAGCAGGGTTTGTGGTGGCTGCAGGCCAGGTAAACAAAGGAAAAGGTTACATAGATGTACCTGCCTAGAAAGGTGGCTTAGCTGAAGCAGGTGGGGGAGTGCAGAGCAGCAGGCATGCGCATATAAGGGTGGTGTGCAGGCGAGATCATGGTGCGGGCAAGGGTACACGGTATTCAGGCAAGGTCAGGGTAGTTCAGCATGCACTCTGCTCTTTGCAGAAGTGTGTGGAAGGGATACGTGGAGTGCAGAAGAAAGCATAAGATCAGTGGGGTACGGAAAAAATGCTTGGGATGAGTGAAGTGCAAAAGGTATATGTTGGAGGTGGGGGTGTGGAGGCAGCATGGGGATGGGCAAACAAAATGCATATCATTTTGTAAGGGGGGATAGAAGCAGGCAGTGTGAGGATGGGTGTACAGGCAGCATGGGGATGGGTGCGCATAACACTAAGGGAATGGATGCATGTGCATTATGCAGCAGAAAGAAGGGGGAGCTGGAAGGGGATGGGAATGGGACACATGAGCATTGTACAACAGGGACAAGGGGGAGCAGGAGTAGGCAGAGATGAGGTGCATGAGCATCGTACAGTAGGAACAAGACAGGAAGGGGATGCACAGGCAGAGAGGGTGATTCTTGTGCGACAGGTAAACGCTTGAGGGAAGGTGCGTGGATGGGATGATCAAAGCGCAGCAGGCGCAAGAGCCCTACAGGCAGCCCAGTGGAAGCGGCAAGCGTCAAGATGCAGTGGCTGCTAAGGGTGCAGTGGGATCAAGATCGGACCTAGGCGAGCATGTTTTCACACACACGCACACACACGCACGCACGCACACACGCACGCACACACGCACACACACACACAAACACAAACACACCACACACACATTCACACACACACGCACACACACATGCGCACACAGTCACACACACATTCACTCACACGCACACACACGCACACAACCACGCACACGCACATACACACGCACACACACACATATTCACACACACGCACGCACACGCACACACACACATATTCACACACACGCACAGACACGCGCACACACACACATTTACACACACACACATTCACACACACACATGCACAGACACATATTCACACGCACACACGCATTCACACACACCTTCACACACACGCACACGTACGCGCACACACACACCCCACACATACAAACGCCTGCGTGTTGCACCTGGCATATGCCCACCTCCCAGCGCATCAGGAGCGCTGGCCGCACTTCGCACAGAGCCCTCATCATCTTCGCGTTCCCTGCTCCCCCTGGTCAGATGTCAAATCAAGCAGAGCACAGGGCATGGACTTAATGAAAAGTGTGGGCACCGAGGACAGAGCCCTCATTGCCCTTGCACACCATGCTCTCCCTGAATGGGACGGCAACAATTTAACACATTGCTTTGTGTGTGTGTTTGTGTGTGTGTGTGTGTGTGTGTGTGTGTGTGTGTGCGTGCGCGCGAAGTCACAACGCGCAAATGCATGCATCAAAGCAAGAGCAAGACACATTGCTGCATGCTTCCAGAACAACTGCAAGGCGCAAGGTCGCAAGCACACAGACCAAAGAGGACCCCACAAATGCGCATGACAGGGGGGGACGCATTTGAGTCACAAGAAGGGGACTGACCTTCAGAAGCAAGTAAGCACGTGAATATCTACCTGCCCAGCTGTAATTCCTAAACTTTGGCATTACTCTCTGGTGTGGCAATGCTCTGGCCAAGAGGCCAGGCGCACCTGATCCACACATCCGATGCAGACCACAATCACACTCACAACTGCAAACTTACAGATCCCAGTTCCCCCGGTAGACCAGCACACACACACACAAGCACACACACACACACTCACACACACACCTGTGCCCAATAGACATTGCCTGCCCGAGCCCATGCCCCCTCTGCTGCTGGTAGGAATGGCTGTGCTGGCTGTGCAGGGCACCATGCGCGTGTGATGATGCGTGCATGTTTGGCTCAATAGGCTCTGGGAGAGAAGATGGCCGGCGGTGGGGCGTCAGTGCAGGCAGCGTCGTGTTGCCAGCCCCGCCAATCCTTGCACCAACAATTGCACCCAAGCCCAATCCTGCATTTGCCCCTGCCGAGGGGGGCCGTGCCAATGGAGGCGCTGCTGCTGCTGGATGGGAGGGGGAGAGGAGGAGGGTGTGGGCACTTGTGTTGGTAGTGCTGCCGCTGCTGCTGATATGCAGGCGGGGGTGCTGGTGTGGGGTTTGCCTGGTGGCTGTGTGCAGCAGATGCGGTGAGGGGTGCGGCCGGAGAGCGCGCGGGGTGTGGTGCGGGGATGCACTAGGAGTGGTGCTGCTATGAGTGCTGGGAGAGGCAGCAGCACCAGCACCGGGTGCTTCATGGTGGTGGGTGCGGGGATGAGAATGGGCATGTTCGCGGCTTGGAGGGCCCCTGAGGGAGCCCTTGTGGAGAGGTAAGGGTGGTCCATGCGCAGGCATGTGGGCCACGTCCTCGGGGCGCAGCCGCGGCCGCTGCTCCACCTGGAACAGGCACACGGGAGCGATCAGGTTTCCAGGCATGAGCTCTGTATGTGTAAAAGCACATGTGTGTGTGAGCACACAATTATGCATGCACGTGTGCATACCTGCATGCGAGCAGATGTGTGCAGGCTCGCAAATGTCTGTGTATGTGTGTGTGTGTGTGCGCATGTGCACATGTGCACGCTTGTTTGTTCATGTACATGCTGGTCTTCAACTGTTGAGAATATCCTCTCACTGACGTGACCACTCAAGTCCTGGCATCCCAAAACCCCCACCACACCCGTCCTCAGGTCAGAGTTCCAGCTGGAAAGAGTATTAAAAAGCAATTTAATACGTGATTCATACATTCTTTTGCCAAGTAATATTTCATGTTTGTACCCTAACTGCAAAGTATGTGGTCCTTTCAACCACAGCCAACTTGCGCAGCTGGAGCTTGTCCTGGAAATAGCTTTGATTGATATCAAAAGAATGAATGCCTTCACTTTAGGATTGGGTCATTCATGGATTTGGGAGGCTTTGATCACGTGTATTTGTGTTAAATACGCGTTTGCCACGTATATATGCGAATTTAGAGGGCCAATTTAAGGAGGTAGGTCTTGGGTGGGAGGGATCTCAGGTAGGGTGTCCCAACTACCCCCTTACTACCCCCCCTTCCCCAAGGCCATAAACAATTACATATGCCAAGAGAGGAGGACCCTGAGTGGAATTTTGTCACATAGGTTTATCCTGAAGGCAAGGTGAGGAAACTGAAGCACCTGTTGTTCACTTTCAGTGCAAGCTATGTGAGCATGCGTGGATTAATGGAGGTGCCGTATGCATCATGCTGCACTCCTTGCAAATTCCTAGCTGTTGGGTGGGCAAGTGCACAGCAGCTGAGGGCAAGTTGGAGCCAGTGAAGAAGACAGGATCGACAGCTCGATAAGGCAACGGCTTCAGCAGCAGCAGCAGCAGCTCCAGCAAAAGCAGAAGACACTTGCAGACTGTGTCTTTCAAGGCCTTCCCAACAACTTTCACCAATGAATTTTACCACGCACACCAAATAGCCACTTTTAGCGTTCATGATCTAAAGGCCATTTTTAGCGTTCTTTAAAATTCATGAATCACAAATGACCCAACCCTGCTTCACCTTTGCCAAACTGATTTGCAACTTGCGCAGCCAACGTCAGGGGCCCTTCAAAATAGTTTTGCAAGTTGCTTGTGATGAAAACAGTTTTCTCTCTCTCTCTCTCTCTCTCTCTCTCTCTCTCTCTCTCTCTCTCTCTCTCTCTCTGTCCTACCTGGTCTTGCAACTTGCGCAGCCGGTGGCGCGGGTCCTTGAAGCGGGCTTCCTTCTTGGCACGTGTGGCCCCCTGAGATGTAGTGGAAGTTGACAGTGCATGAAAGCAACTTTGCATCTGTGCATGAGCATCCATGCGATTTGACCCACATGCTTGATCACGCCAGCCTAGAAGGTGAGTGTAAGAGCAGCTGACCAACACGCTACACTTGATACATGCAAGTGTATATATAAACGCGCACTCCCATACCTGCGTGACCCGCTGCTGCCGCCGCAAGAACGCCTCTGCGGTGGCCTCATCCTTAAAGCCCCACTCCTGCATTAATGTCGCCAGCTTCTCACGGTGCTTGGACAGCCTGTACAGCATAAACAGTCACGCATGCAAGAAAATTTCATACATTGAGTCAAAATTTGGGCCGACAGAAAAACGTGCCACTGCGGCGACACCAATTTTGAAGCCCTACTCCTGCATCAAATGCAGCCAGCTTCTCACTGTGCTTGGATAGCCTGTGCGACACAAAACCAAGAGTACCCCTCTTGAGCATTGTTTATAAAAAGAGTATCAGGACAGACTGCATAGCACAAAAATAAGCATTGTTTACAAGCTGCTGCCAGAAACTTGGATCCGAGGCCCAAAGAGCCAAGGCACAGTGGCGTGCTTGCCTTTAAAGATATGTCAAGGGGTTCTACGCACTGAGTCTCTTGATATCTATGGACGCTTTAAGTAATACAGAAGCCTTCCGTAACCTCACAATCACCACAGGAAATGTAACACTTGTCCCTAGTTACGTCTCCTGCGCCTGTCATTGTATAAAAATATTTTTGATTACCTGAATGAATCATGTAAAAGAATACAAGCAAACTCTCGCTGTGGCCCCGGATTCAAAGAGAGCGACTAAGAACCTTCAAGGCCAAAAGTGCAATGCTCATAGTGTCATTCCAAATGGCCATTTGGCCAAGGGGCATTTCACCTTTTCCCCCAGACTTGCCACTGACACTGCATATATGCCTGGCCTATGCAGCTTGGGCAAACAGCACCTGCAGCAGTGGAGCCCCATAGGAAAGCACCTGTGCTGAAACACCAAGACAATCTTAGCCCATCATGGCATGGGGCATCCCAGGATAAGCACCTCCTCTATACTCATGAGCATACAGGCAGCTTGAAAAATGCAGAAGAATACAAGCACTCAGACACGCTCATATTACAAGTACCCTTGCAGCAATAAAAGCAGCAGCGGCTTGTCACTTCACTCGTCTTCAACATCTTTTGTGAAGAGAAGAGATTGGATAGTATGTGCAACACAAACAAGGTCGCACATTCAAGGAAACCCAAGCCAGCATTTTGTCTCATTAGGGAGGCACAGCCGATCTCGTTTCCTGCTTCACCCTTTTTGCAAATAAGACCAAAGAGCATGCGTGGCGCGAGCGAGAGCCATTACGAAAAGATGTCAGCTTTCTTTCTTCCAGATGCCATGACCATGAAAAGATGTCAGCTTTCTTCCTTCCAGATGCCATGACCATGGAAAGATGCCATGACCACGAAAAGATGTCAGCTTTCTTTCTTCCAGATGCCATGACCACGCCCGAACCCTAGAAGGCGCTCTCAGACAATCTTGCCAACAGGGCACTGTTACCAATGCATCGACACGCAAACCTTTAAGATTTGTACAGGTTTCAAATGTTACACTTACCGAACCCCACACATGCGCACTTATGGCTTACCCTGTTTGAGCCACAACTGTCGTTGGCAGCCATGCTGCAAGGCATTGAGGATGGAATCAACCCTAATCACATGCTTTTACTTTTAATACAAAGATGCACACACACACACGCACGCACGCGTGCACACGTACACACATGCATACACACACGCACGCACGCGCGCGCGCGCGCCCACACACACACACACACACACACACACACACACACACACACACACACACACACACACACACACACACACACACTTGTTGTTGGCGGCCACGCTGCTGGGCGCTTGGGATACAGGCGACATCATCTCGGAGCCGCTCCCCCCATCCTCAGAGGAGTACTGCTGCTGTGTATCTCCGGACTCGGACTCCGCCCCATACCCCCCACCATACCCCCCTCCTGCTGAGGATGCCAAGGAAGTTTCTAGCTGCAAGGGCTGGAGGCCTGGGGGATGGTTGTAGGTGGTGTGGGATGGGAACGGTGCGGAGCTTTGCGCTGGCAGCTGGTTGTAAGAGGTGGAGGGCGCCAGAGGTGGCGGTTTGAGGGGGGGCAAGGAAGGCACGCGGCTTAGAGTGGGCGCAGGACCTGCAAGGGGGAGGTTGTGTGTGTGTGTGTGTGTGTGTGTGTGTGTGTGTGTGTGTGTGTGTGTGTGTGTGTGTGTGTGTGTGTGTGCGTGTGTGTGTGTAGGGTGTGTGTATGTGCGTGTGCGTGTGCGTGTGTTCTTGTTCCATTTGAAAAACTAAGTGTTTGAAAGTGTATAAATGTGACGAAGAGGCGTGTAGTGGGGTTTGAGTTTGATTTGGATGGGTGGACATTCGGAGGGAGTGCATGTGTTGGGATGGCATGCAGCTGGGGGAGTGAGGGATGTGAGCAAGTGATGTGCAATGTGAGTGAGTGAGCGATGGGAGAGAAAAGAGTGAGGGGGGGCAGCGGAGGTACATGGCTTAGAGTGGTTGCAGGACCTGCGACCCTGCGACGAGGGGTTTGTGCGTTTCAGAAAGAGAGGGGACAGGGGGGTTTGAGCGTGTTCAGACGTTCGGCGTCATGGTTAGAATTGATTTGCTGTTATGACAGGCAGTGGGGCATTGCGGCATGCATGTCTTTGCCACGAGGTTAAAAGCACTCAGAATGCAGTGTGTGTGTGTGTGTGTGTGTGTGTGTGTGTGTGCGCGCGCGCATGTTTGTGTCACAGGGGATAACGCTCCCAAAGGTGCAAACAAATGGCAAGCGTTTTAGGCGGCGGTGCTCATGCATGCTGTGCTTGGGGTAGCACTGTCTGGAATGAAGCACCCAGATGCACACAGGTGACGCACAGATGCAAATAGGCAGAACGCATGTGGCACCCAGATGCACACAGGCAGCATACAGATGCACACAGAGGTTGCACTTAGGTGGCACGCAGGTGGCATACAGATGCGCACAGGTTGCACATAGGCGGCACAAGTTCACGCATGCTGTTTTCATCGCAACAAAGTCAAGGGTGTGCAATGGTGTGAACGCTTGCCACAAAGGTATGCACATACTTGCTGCAACGGAGTGCACACACTTGCTTCAGATGTCTACAACATTGGTTGCATCAGCATCAGAAGACGGTGGTTGCCAGTCTGCTCTTGCACACATACACACACACACACGTGTGCACAGCGTGCTCTGCTTGCACACGATGACACACGGTTCGCCTTGTCATCCTTGCTAAGGGCCCAGCGAACCTCCTCTGCATGTTTCCAACCTGATGATGTTGCATCCCAAACAACGTGTGACATTCAAGCTGCTGTGAGAGTCAGGCAGGCATGCCCTGTTCCAGTGACAAATTCATACACGCACGCGCGCACGCACGCACGCACGCACACTTTCAGAAAGAGCATGTATCACCTGGAGGAGGTGACGGTGGTGTGAGGCGGGCCCTGGCCATTGGGGTGTGGCCTTCCCATGCAGCAGCTGCCGGCACCACGGCAGCAGCAGCAGCACCATCGGTGGCTCGACCTGCCGCACCAGGTGCACCACCGCTGCCATTGGCGTACATGCTGTCTCCTCCTCCAGTGGCCACGTTCAGGGACGCAGCAGGCTTGGCTGCATCTGGAGCAGCAGCAGCAGCTGCAGCTGCAGCAGCAGGGTCTGGTGTTGTTGCAGCTGTTGTCATTGTATCCCTACCGAGCATCGCCCCACCGCGCCCGGTCTTGGCCGCAAACGCACGCGTGAGGTGGCTCAGCTGCGCCATCTTGCTGGCCACCGCCGCGGCCATGCCTCCACCTGCGGGCGGGGCTGCGGCAGCTGACGGGAGTGCTGAGGGGGGAGCTGCAGGTGGCACCATTGATGCAGGGGCAGCAGGGTTCCGTGTTAATTCTTGTTGTTGCTGCTGCTGCTGCTGCTGCTGGGGTTGGAGGGCGTGGCTGGGGCTGCGACCATGGTGTCTCACAGATGGGGGGCGAGCCGCTGCTGCGGGCGTGCTGCTGCTTGGCACCTCGCCCAGCAACCCAGCCACGTCGTCCAGAAAGCCATCATCCACGCCCGCGTACTCCTCCTCGTCATCCGAGTCCACATACCTGGGGGCAGGCAAAGGTGAAGAGGCAAGCGTGTGAGATTGGGTCTACATTGTAAATACACCTGCACGTCATGAGAGGCTACTTCCTGAGGGCAATAGAGGCTGGGCAAGTGTTATTATGTGTGGCAAGGATGCATTTCATGCACATGCATGCAACAGTGTGCAAGAGCTAGGAACACAAGAAGATACACGTGTGTTATGGCATGATTTATGAGATCCTCACCAGACCTGTCAGCACCAGCATGATTACTGTGCAACCATAATCCAGCAGAGGGGGCGCAGCAGCACATGGGAGCGTGCGTGGCAAGGATGCATGATGGGGTGCAATGCAAGGTTGGAAGCGCACATGGGAAGGCACGAAACAAGAATGCATGAATGGGTGTGCACAAGCAAGGGCTGAAGAGGATGGTTGCGCCTTGAGGAACTCATGCGTGAGAATCTTTTCCACCCTCTGAAGGTGTTGCTCTTTAGACAGTCATTTGCACATGCAGGCAGATCACCCTCACCCACAAGATCTCCAGCTCCTGCCTACTACAAACCCAGGATTGCAAGCCCGGTGGTTGTGAAGGAACAGCACCATGGAAGCTGCAATCTTGTGGTCTGATCACTTATTGATTGCCACTTTTACTGCTGTCCTGCCTTCCTTGGCATTTCACTGCTGGCCTTCCTTCCTTGGCATTTTGCTGCTGGCTAGCGTTCCTTGGCATTTTGCTGCTGGCCTTCCTCCCTTGGCATTTTGCTGCTGGCCTGCTTTCTTTGGCATTAATATCAGGAGGCTTTTTTTGCTTTGTTGCCAGTCAGCCAGTGCCCTCTTCCTGAATTTGAGAAAAGTAATTTGGGTGCATACCCAAAACAACCAGACAATGATTGCCCTCTTTGAAACTTTGTACAAAGAAGTTGTGGGCAACCAATTGAGTGCATATTCAAGATGGCCAGTCGGTGCTGAAAAATGCACTGGCTATCAGCTCAAAAACAAAGGGAGCAGAAACCTTGGCAGATGGCTATCTGTTGATACATGAGGAGGGAGGTACAAAGTGCATGGAATTTCATGGCATGGATCACAGCACGCTTGCGCCCACCTCGCAGCCTGCACAGCAGCTTGAAGGCGCTTGCGTACAGTGCGTGCTCGGATGAAGGATTGGAGGCAAACCACTGCCGTCTCTACCTCCAAGCGGCGCGCCTCTGCTGCCACCTGCATATGTGTGTGTGAGTGTGTGTGTGTGTGAGTGCGCGTATGTGTGTGCGTGTGTGTGAGTGCGCGCGTGTGTGTGTGTGCGTGTGTGTGAGTGCGCACGTGTGTGTGTGTGTGCGTGTGTGTATGTGTGCATTTGCGTGCATGCGTGCGCGCACAAGAGACAATTGCGCATATGCATGGAGATTGGCACGCTTATCACAAAGCCTTTGAAGAAGCTCGCAAGAGTGCTTGCTTGCTGACATGTAAGTGCTTTCACCCTTGAGCAAGTTTGAGTTTCGCTCTCTATTAAAGCGGACTTTCTCCAGAAAGACCATTGCATGAAACCCAAACACATGCACATGTATTTGTCCTGGAAGTTGTGTTTGCACTCCCTGGAGAGTGCAAAAGCCCCTCCTTCTTGGCACTCCCTAGAATGCAGAAGTCTGATGGCCCTGGAAGCTGTGGGAGGAAAATTCCTTCTTCCCTTGCAAAACCCCCGTAATTGCCTCCTGATCCATCAGTCTCAGACCTTCAACGGGAGTTTGTCACCTCTTCTAGCTCTTTCAGCACCTAGCCGCAGGCTATGGGGCTGCTTATGCTACCCTGAGTCTTTCCCATCCTTGAAAGCTGCCCCCTCGCATGACCATACACACTCTCTCTCTCTCTCTCTCTCTCTCTCTCTCTCTCTCTCTCTCCCTTTTATACACATGCGCGCGACATGCACACACACACAAGCGCTCATGCACACACATGCACACACACAAACCTCCATCTGCCCATCTGTATTGCTTGCTCCTGTGCCAGCGTCTCTGCCTGCCGCTTGGCAGCGCGCACACACACACACTACACACCCTCCTTTTGCTCACCTGTGCTGCTTGCTCCTGTGCCAGCGCCTCTGCCCGCCGCTTGGCAGCCCTCTCCCCTAACAGCCCCAGTAGCTCAGGCCCTGTGCGCACTGCACGCCCGCGCCACATGCGCTGCAATGTCAGCGCAGCTGCAGCACGCTTCTGTTGGTGGGCCTCTGATCTCAGGGCCTGCAAGCAAAAGAGAGCACATGCTTGTGAGTTTGGTTTGTTTCGCGGCTTATTTCACGAGGGGTTGATGTTGCACCTGTGGTTGCAGGGCCTGCATGCAAGAGGGGGAGCACACACGTCCTCTGTGCAGTGTGCAGCGCGGTGAGCATGCTACTGTGCATACTGCACATAACTGCACAATTCACATGACTGCAATACAATTCACATGACTGCAATGTGCCCTCCATGTGCCTGGTTGCCAAGGTGCTGACAATCACACTTTTTGTTGCAACGACGATCACACTTTCCTGGCCACATCCTCGCCACAGGACGCATCGCGTCAACAGAGAGCGCCTGATGGCGCAGATAACAACAGCAACAACAGCAACAACAGCAACAATAACAACAATCACAATCAACCAATGAGTCAATCAATTCAGAGATGCACGCTGAGCGGGGCTAACGGCGAACATGCATACTGACAGGGGCTGACCGAGCACTGATGCCGATGCTGCACTGGTTGCAGGGTCCACATGCAATTGCAGGTGCCTGCGCGTTGCATCAGCACTGCTTGCAGCTGATGCATTCCTTTCTCTCTGGCATGTGCATGAACTTGCATCTCTACCAGCATTAAAGTCTCTATACTCTGACTATTGCGAATGCGGCAAAGAGTTAGATTTAAGAGCCTTCGCCCTTGCAGACCATAATATCCATAAGGTCCGTGCATAAGTTACAACAAAGACCCCATAAATTGCCAAAAGCCAGACATATGCGAGCCTCCTTCCTTGCAAGCAGCCCTCAAAATCCTCCAGTACTTTGCATATATGACTTGCTACAAACACACAAGTCCCGAACAACCAGGCCTACCTGAGCCTCCCGCCTTGCCTGCAGCGCACGCCAGGCTGCCTGAATGTGCGCAGCAGACCTGCATGTAAGGGTAAATAAATTGATAGACGCGTCAACCTTGCCAACCTTGCCAATAATGCATGCACAAATCTACAAAAGAGGCAATGCTGTCCTCCTTGGTCAACATGGCCAGCCATTGCACACTGCATGCCTGAGCAAGCAAGCACAACAGTGATCTGCATTTTCACAGGAAAGAGCATAGAACTCAACATAAGCCACATGGGTGCCTACTTAGTTTCAAACAAGGGTTGGCACATTGCTGTCTCAACTATCCACGCACTGCTGTGAGGTCTACATGCCAGAATGCCAAAGCATCTCCCTTTCTGATATGTGATACCCCCTGTGCATGTCTTGCCTAGGTGGGCTACGCAACGAGCCTCATGTGAACACAGTGCGCTGCACATGCTGCACATTCAAGCTCCGCACATTCATCTCCTTTGACTTCCCTGCAACAGCACGTCAGACCAGACATCAAACGCACACCAAGACCTGCTTATGGGCCTCACTTGCAAGCGCGCTGCTGCACACACTGCATAAAAGAGCTCCACAGGTCTTACCTGAAAACATGCTGTTGCACACGCTGCACATAAGAGCTCCGTATGATCATCTCCCCCCACTGCCCACCCTTAGCATCTTGGGGACCCTGGGGAACTGCTCCTGCAGGTTTGAAGGCATGCATGCACCAATAAAATCAGGGTCAAATAGTTGATTAGTTTGGTGTTAAGTTGGCTGGCTGTTGATTTGTAACATCCTGTGTGAGCCTTAGTTTCTTGGAGTGAACCTCAGTTTAAGGCATACATGCCCTAAAAGGTTCTGAATAGGTCTATTCACTAGCTGACTCGCTGATTGATGGTTTGCAACATCTTGTGTGAACCCAGCAATCCCCCATTATCTGTGTGAGCCTCATTTCCCTTCATTTGGTCATTGGTTGATCACCTGACCATTGAGGAATGTTTTCCTACCCTGGCCTTCAACCCGCCTGTCAATGCACTGCTCGCTTTCACTACACCTCCCCTCCATCACAGTTTTGCTCACTTTGACGAGGGCTGCCTTTAACCTCATCATCTTGGCTCACTCTCACTCAATCTCCCCTTTGTTTCATTGTTTCTCACTTCCATTAATTGTCCCTCACCTGGACCCAATCCCACTCTCGCCCGCAGCTCCGCCGCATGTGTCTGCTGCACACGTTGCATCCCTTGTGCAAACCACTCCCCATATGGGTCCGGGGCCCTCGCAACCGTTTGCATAGGATACACATGAACAGAGGCAGGCCAGCAGGTGGCAGACGTCCGTGAGGAGATGGCTTGGCTGGCAGCGCCAGAGGGAAAACCCAGGGCAGGATGAGCACTGCCCATGCTGGTACGCATGTGAGACCTGTGGCCAAGCCCTCGCGCTGCACCACCACCCTCTTCTCCCTCCTCCACCACCGCCCAGCTGCTCCCCTGAGCGCTAGCAGAGGAAGCGCCACCGGCATCAGGCGCACAAGGGCAAAACAAGTGCGCCAAGGAGGGCTCATCCCAGGCCGCAGCATTGCTGGAGCCTGCTTCCAACCATGCCCCTGTACTTCCCGTTGCGCTCTGCTGCTGCTGCTGCTGATGCTGGTGGTGCGGCAGATTGGGGCCCACACCAGCTTGCACCACACCATCCCCCTGCCTGTCACCTGCCTCTCGTGCTGCGTACTGCGCACTGTGTACTGCACTCTCCCTGCTCTCATCGGGACGGCCATCCCAGCCCAGTCCTGCCGAGATCTGGCTGCCTGTGGTCAGCTGCCTGTGCGTGCGTGCAAGGACTGATTGGACCCAGGCCTGCGAATGTAGCGTGGCCACCACACTATGCCATGCACCTGGAGCCGGTTGCGTACCACACCCAGACTGATTGCCGCTGGAATGGGTGCTGCTGGGATGATCGCCGCCATCAATGGCGTCCACCAGGTGCGGGTCTCGGTGCTCAAGAGAAGGGCCAGCGTCGTTGTTGGCCCCCCCATCCCTGGGGTCGCCTGGGTCTGTGTGCAGGGAACTGTTGGGAGGAGAGATGGTGGGGCGTGCGATACAGCGGTGCAGCTGCGTGGCTACCTCAGCGCTGCAAGCAGACAAGAACCGACACAGGGAGGGCATGCGCGCCTCTGCCACGGCGTCCTCGCCCACAGAGGCTGCACCTGCTCCTGCCTCCCGTGGGGCAGCTGATGCTGGGGCTCCAGCTCCTGTTGTTGGTAATGGTGGTGCTGCTGCTGTTCTTGCTGCCGCTGGCTCCCCTGCTGTGGCGCCGTCAGGCGGTGGCTGTGTTTGGGCTAGAGGTGTAACACTTTGGAGAGTGCAAGGGGTTGGGAGTGCTGGGTAAGAAGGGAGCCGGCCCTCCTGGGCCATGCGTTGCGCTGCACACACACGCAAGCAGAGGCCAGCAGCATGGATTTCATTTGGATGCGCATGCAAACGCAGGGCAAGAAAGGAGCCAGTCCTCCTGGGCCGTGCGTTGCGCTGCCACACCCACAAGCAACAGAGGCCCAAAGCATCAATTTCGTTCTAGTGTGCAAGCAACATATAACACACACTTACACATGGTGATGGACATATCAAGGGGCAAGGAGTTCTCCCCAAAAGAGCATGCTAGAACAGCAGATGAGATCATGGGCAGGGGTGGGTGCAGGGGGAACACAATCGCCACACGCCAGGAGGATTCTGTGCTGAAGTGGTGCAGGCGTACGCTTCCCGCTCGCCTTGAGCTGAGCCAGGAGGGGTCTGCAATCGTTGCTAAGAGTTTGCTGTCACTGTCTTGCCTGCTGGGAGGACATCAATACTATTGACAGTTGAAAGTCCTCCTAAGCCACGTTCTGCAAACAAAAACAATTGGCTACACCACCAGAGTGGTCCGGCCATCCCTCCGGAACTAGGGTCCATTACTACTGCAACACGATACAACTGATGGTAGCGCGCCCTGGCATCCATCGCATATGGATCAGTGGCCACCCAACTGACACTCATGCTGAGCTGAGGGACATCAAAAGTTGCAGAAAGGACTATTACAGCACACTCTTAGGGAAGGATGATGCAATGGGATCCGTGTCACAGGACAGGGATTGCATGTGCAACCACCCTCAGACCAAATACCTCCCTCAGCCACCCTCAGAACCTCAGACCACATGCTGGCCTCATGCCACCCCTCATACCACGCCTCATGCCACCCCATGCCACCCTGAGACCACATGCCGGCCTCATTTCACCCCTCATGCCATGCCTCATGCCACCCCTCATGCCACGCCTCATGCCACCCTTAGACCCTGAGGGCACATGCGTGCAGAGCACCCTCAGATCACGCCCCGTGCAAACGGGCGAGGTACAAAAGGCTGCAGCCACACAGTGCACTCCTTGGGGCGCCTTCGGAGGAATGCACCTGCCCACAATCTCATCAACACGCACCATCCCCATTTTCTGAGGAAGTGGTGTGGTGTGAAGGGTGAGGTGCAAAAGGCTGTGGCCATACAATGCATTCATCGGGGCGCCTCCGGAGGTATGGACCTCTGCCCACAATCTCATCAACATGCGCCATCCCCGTTTTTTGAGGAAATGGTGTGGTGTGAAGGGTGAGGTGTGAAAGGCTGCAGCCGCATAGTGTACTCATTGGGGAGCCTCCGGAGGTATGGACCTCTGCCCACAATCTCATCAACATGCACCATCCCCGTTTTCTGGGGAAGTGTTGCGGTGTGAAGGGTGAGGTGCAAAAGGCTGCAGCCGTAGAGTGTGCTTATTGAATGAAGTGGCACCCAGCTGACCGCACCAGCTCCTGTACATATTCCCAGCCTCAACCTCTGAAATGGTCAACACCAAGATGGAAGCAGTTTGAACAGCACCCAATACCCCACTTACCGGCAATCACAAGCAGGGGCGAGGAACAACATGCTGCCGCCACGTTGTGCGCGCGTTGGGTTGCAGGAATGGGCTGGTTGTCCAGCTCTAGGAGGAAAGGCAACATGGCATGGAGCGTTGGCTGGTAGCTCAGGTGTGCACACACGGGGTTGTCGTTCAGCTGCGCAAATGGGTGAGCGCAGAGAAGCATGAAATAATGTTGAGAACCCAGTGTCTGTGTAAAATTTGGATGGTATGTAGCTGTGCTAAGAGCGCATGACAAGTGTAGAAGAGGGGGTGAGTCCAGGTCCTGCGTATGCGTTGAGTTGTCATGCAGCTGGGAGTATGCAAGGCTAGGAGGGACACAGACTTGATTGATGTTGGATCTCGTGCTTGATTGCTTGCGGCGGAGCTGTGCATTCGCGTGAAAGCACAGTGCTTTGGAAACGCAAGCATGCCCTTTCAGATTTGCCCACTTGAAATTAAGGACCCAGAAGACACACCCCAGCCCAGGAGCAAGGGCAGCAAAGGTATGAGGGCAGAATGCTACAAACAAATTGGCTTTCAACCATTGCAGCCCTATAATTGCTGCATCAGTGAGACGTGCGCAGCCCTGTCTCGCACGGGGCGGAATGCAAACCATTTAGTAAAAAAAGGAATTCAACTAGAAAGCAACATGACTTTGGTGCTGTACTTCCATCCTAGTAAATCATTCACCTAGGTAGTCAAATTCGAGGGTGAAGTCAAGATACCTGTGGTACCCCGTGGGCGCGCACTGCGTTTTGTGTTGAATGAAAGAAAAACCAATGCAACTCACAACAAGGCATGCCATCCATTGCAATGCAAGTCATGCAACCCATGGCAGCCCATTGTGATTAGCGTTTACAGGGACTCCAATGTAAGCCATAAATGATACCCAATATTACCCATCATTGCTGCATCGGATCAGCACCAACAGCGCTTGCCTGCATCACAGCTCCGCTTATGGAACTACAAGGTTGACACTGGCCAACAACGTATCCTTTGCTGCTGCTGCCGCTGCTGCTGCCACAGCTTTGCTGCTGTTGCTGTTTGTACATACCAAGTGCACGCGCAAGCGTGCATGCAAAGCGCAGATGCTTGAAGACAGCAACACAGACAGGGGTCTTGCGGGCTTTTAAAGAAGCACAGCAGCCTTAGCAAGAGAAAAACAAAACAGCCTTGGCCTTCAAGGAGGATCCTTGCCCACAACAAAAGTTGAGGCAGAAGATAACTGCCTTCAGCTGAGATGCCTGACTTCTTGCTCTCTGTGACCCTTGCTGCAAGGCTCAACAGCCCAAGCAGCAGGGAAACCTTTGAGGTAAAGTAAAGGCAGGGTAGTCAGCTAAAACGAACAAGTGTGCTAATTTACCACCATGCGCACACACCTGTGGCAGCATCGGTATGTTTGCTACAGGGTACAGGAGGAGCTTCAGCTGCAGGGGGCTGTTGATGACCCCCTGGCTCACCCATGCGTTTCTCTTTAACTTCAATAAGCAGTGTGCATGCACCTGGAGCAACTTGGGCTGTTTGCTGCTGTGGACAAAGGCCTCAGCTTCAGAGGGCCGCTGATTGCCCCTGGCACTCTTACACAACTCCCTTCTGCAACAGGTGGGAAAATACCTGCAGCGTCGCCAGTGTGCTTGCCACCGTGGACAAGGACCTCAGCTCCAGAGGTCTACTGATGTGGTTGAAGGACAGATCCAGGTGGGTCAGCAGGGGTGCTCCTTGCAGGGGTGGAAGGGCAGACACCCTGTTGTCTCGCAGCAACAGCACCTGCATGTGTATGTGTGTGCGTGCAGCTTCAACAAACTTGATAGATGCAGGAGAAGAGCAACAGGGTACACACTAATGAAAAATGCAGCAGAGCAAACTGCGCAGCAATGTACAGCAGGCCGAGCACAGCAATGTGTCAGAGGGCAGCGCACAGCAAGGCACAGAAGGGCAACGCAAGGAAAAGCGCAGCAACGTACAGCAGGGCAAGCACAGCAATGTGTAAGAGGGCAGCGCACAGCAAGGCACAGCAGTGTACAGTAGGACAAGCACAGCAGTGTACAGCAGGACAAGCACAGTAGTGTACAGCAGGGCAAGCACAGCAATGTGTAAGAGGGCAACGCGCAGCAACGTGTAAGAGGACAACGCGCAGCAACGTGTAAGAGGGCAACGCACAGCAGAGTATAGTAGGGCACATGCAGCAGAGCAGCGCCCACCTTCAAGGAAGGTGGCAGCAGCAGCAGGGGATGCGCAGCCACCATGCCTGTGAGCGCGTTTCCATCTCCTGCAGCAACAGCTGCCTGTGTGCTCAACTGTGTCCCTTGCGTACTTTGCAAATCTTGCATAGCCAGCACTTTGCTGCTGTTGGCATTCATGCACCCCATTGCTGCTGCATCGCAGTCATCAGAGACCAGGTCCTCAATGGCATTACAGCTGAGATCAATATGCTCCAGTAGCGGCATGGCAGCCAGCGCGGTGTGGGGCCAGTGTGTCAGGTGGTTGTGGCTGAGGCGCAGGCGCCGCAGCTGCGTGCAGCCTTCGAGTGCGGCCCCCAAGAGTCCCTGTATGCAAGCATGTGTGTGTGTGTGCGTGTGTGTGTGTTTGTGTGTGTGATTGTGATTGTGTGTGTGCATGTCCGCGCGTTTGAGTGCTCCGATGTAACCCAATCCCTGAAGCTCAGGTGGCTCTGCAATGCATCTTGAACACAAAAAAGCTTGCAGCTTCACTAACTGCATCATGTAGGCTCTAGTGGATAGCATGCGAGTAAGTCAGGGAGGGACAAGCGGCAAGGCCATCCAGACCAATACAAAAAGCACACAAAAACCAAAAAGTGTCACGTACCGCGTCATGTAGGCTATTGTGGGCCGCATCCAATTGAGTCAGGGAGGGACAAGCGGCCAGGCCAGCCAAGGTGGTCAGCCTGAAGACAAAGGATCAATTTCAGGACCAATATCAAAAGGTGTAAAACCTGGCTTTGCCAGAATACAAAAGGTAGGGATAAGCACCCTGGCCAGTTAAGATGGTCAGCCTAAAGGAGGAGAGCCATTATAGGACCCATTTCGGAAGGTGACATTGTGCAAGACCTGGTATTGCCAGAACACAAAAAAGAGGTACAAGCAGCCTGGCCAGTCAAGTTGGCCATCCTGGAAGAAGAGAGGCATTATAGGACCTAATTAGGAGGTGACATTACGCAGCACAAGACCTAGCATTGCCAGAATACAAGAGAGAAGTACAAGCAGCCTGGCCAGCCAAGGTGGTCATCAGGGAAGAAGAGAGCCAAATGGTTACTATCTCAGGAAATGACATTGTGCAGTGCAGAACCTAGCATTGCCAGAATATGGGAGGGAGGGGAAAGTGGCTAGGAGAGAAAACAAGCAGCCAGGCCAGCCAAAAAAATCCATCCTGGAAGAGGAGCGGCGGCAGTTTCAAGGGGGGGGGGCAGTCAAAGGGGCAGGAAGTGTATGAGGGTGAGGGTTGTCAAATTATGAGACTGTGCATGTTACGTTTGCATGGGTGGGTGCGAAAGGGGACTGGAATGGACAAATTTTGAGACTTACATGTTGTGGGCATGGAGATAAGCAAGGGCAAAGCTGTGCACAAGTGGCAAGTCAGGGTCATAAGGCTGGAGTGGCAAAGCGGCTTGCGTTCTTCAGACTTTCACCTTCTTACTTGTATGAGCATTCAAGGAGGCACTTCAAGGCTGAGCTCAAGACACGTTATGTGAAAGCAAGGACATACACTGTTACAATTGCAAAGAAAAAAGTGGATCAGGTATTCTGGCAGATTAGGTGTAATATAAGCGTGTGTACACACACACCTGTTGTGTGATATGTCCAGCGAAGTCAGGCTAGTAGCACAGCGCGCCAAGGGGCACAGGCTTGAGAGCTGAGCCGCCCATGCACTCTCCAGTCCAGGCACAGACCCCACTACAGCTGCAGCTGTTGCCGCTGCTGCCAATGCACATTCTGTACTTGCTGCATGCGCTGTGTCAGCTCCTGCGGAGGCTGCTTCCTGACTGTTCAATCTGCCATCAACGCCTAGCTTCTGAGGTGGCCGCGGTGGCAGTAACAGATTTGGGAGTTGGTTGTTGGCAAGGCTGAGGGTGTGGAGGCGGCTGAGAGAAAGGTGCTCTATGCAGGATATCTGCTCATGGAGAAGGGAGAAAATGCACGGGGGGGTTATCAAAGAAGTTGGGTGAGTGGCTGCAATGATGGATTTACCTGTGTACACGAGTGAATGTTTGCAACAATGGACCTCCCTGTGTACATGATTGAATGGTTGCAACAATGGAGCTCCCGTGTGTATATGCGCTGCTATAACGTCTCAATGTGATGCACATGTGTCAAGCAGTCATGCTTTAGTGTTCAAAGGGGCGCATACACATTTAGATGGTTCATCTATCCAAAACTGATGCAGCATTGCATTTAAAACAATGCTGGACAAAGGATGTGGCTTCCAGAAAACATTCAAAGACAAGCTTCCTGTCCAGACTTTGAGTGAAGGTGGTACAAAAGTGTGTGTGACACAATAGAAGGCAAGAAATAAGACATCAGTGAAGCGCGATCAGAATGCAAAAATTCATAAGGATTCAATCAAGGTGTTGCCAGTGCACGAAGTAGGGCGCGATTGCTCCATGCTGTTGGGATTTTAATAAAAAGATATCAGGCGGCAACTGACTAGAACACTGGACAGCATTCCAGAGCTCAGTGGCGTCTAAGTGATGAAAAAATAAAGAAAACTATTTGTGATTAAAACACGTGGGCCTTGCACCAGGCTGTTGCCATCAAAATGCCAGAAATGAGGAACCATCAGAGACTCTCATGGTCACAAACCAAAGAGCACTTCAAGTGGCGTTGAAGTGATGAAAGCACGGTAGCACCTGTTCCAGGCTGTTGATATCCAAGTCAAAACATACAAGGTAGCAAAATAAGTGGGGAGGAGAGCGATGAGACTTAACACACACACAGACACACCTGCTGCAGGCCATTGGCGTCCAAATATAGGGAGCACAGCTGGGGCAGCCATAACTGCTGCAGTTGCTCACTGCAGCCCTGTGCGCCTGCCATGCAGTTGTCGCTCAGGCGCAGCTCCTTCAAGCAGCTCAGCCCTGTCAGGCCCGCCCATGAATTAATACGGTTGCCAGAAGCGAGCAGCACCTGCAACAAGACGGGTGCTGTGTGCATGGCATCAGAAAACCTCATTGGCAAGGTCAAGCAGCTCAGCCCTGTCAGGCCCGCCCATGAACTAATATGGTTGCCAGAAGCGAGCAGCGCCTGCAACAAGACGGGTAAAGTGTGGATTGGCATCAGGAAGCCTCATTGGCAAGGTCAAGCAGCTCAGCCCTGTCAGGCACGCCCATAAATTGATGCTTTTGCTGGAAGCATGCAAGGCCTGCAAGACGAGACGGAGCTTGTGTGCACAGCAGCGATTGAGTTTGCAAGAGGGTTCATGTGGCTCTGTTGGCAATGGCTGCAGTCATGTGGCTATGATCATGCAACAATGGCTTTGTCTTTGATCATGTGGCTATGATCATGCAGCAATGGCTTTGTCTATAATCATGTGGCTATGACCATGCAGCAATGGCTACGTCTTTGATTATGTGGCTATGAATATGTGGCTTTGGCTTTGACCTTTTGTTGTGATCATGTGGCGATAGTATGATCATGTAGCTGTGATCCCAAATGCTGGAATATCTTTCGATAAGGAGGACCTCCTTATTGAGGGAGAAGCCTGCTGCCCAAAAAGAAAAAATGACCTGTTGGCTGGGGGAATAAGCCAATACAAAGAGCCCGATGAGTGGAAACGAAAAAAATCAGGGTGAACAAGCAGTATGAGGCAAATGTCAGGCACTCACTTCCATATCAGTACCTTGGTTGCCCAGGCTTTGTTGGCTGAGAATGTCAATTAGTGACACACATACACGCACGCACATACACACATATACACACCTTCAGGTCGGGGCACCAGCTTTCCAAACCCTTAAGGCTCGTCAAGCGCTCCAGCCTGAGATCTAGTCTCTGTGCATTTGTCACTCCACTCTGCAAGCTGCTGACCCCTGCATCACACACAGAGAGCAAACAGGTACTTTTGTAGATGAGGATGATGCAGACCACATTTACGCAGTCTATTGCATATTCATGTGTGCAGCGCATGGCAGGGCAGGGTAGCGTGAGTCAAGGGAATGACGCACAGCTATTGCAGCACGTCATGCAGCCTTGCAGGGCAGAAGCAGCATCCTCCCCAAAACAACCATTTCTTTTGCACCCACTCATGCACATTCACTTTGAAAAGGAAGCACCTCCACAGGTATACATGCCTACATGGGCACGTATAATAAGTGACTGTCAAGGACACCAAACTCGAGCATGCATCACACCTCCGCCGTAGCATGAGCACACCGCTGGCACCACACAGACATGAGCACACCCACTGGCACCACACAGACTCCTTTGGTTTTGACAACAATGATAATAACATGTCATCCTTTTTACCTCGGCCATCCTTGCAGCACACACACACACAGACACACACACACACACAGACACACACACAGACACACACACAGACAGACAGACACACAGACAGACAGACAGACACACACACACACAAACCTGGCATGCTGGGGCCTCCCTCTTTGTCGCCAGGAGCCGAGCCATTGCATGTTGCATGGCTTTGATTGCTGGTGGGCTGCACTGCAGTCACAGACGCAAGCATACCGTAGTCCAGCACCACACCGGCGTTGCCTCTGCCTTCTTTCTGTTCTCCACTGTGGTCCCCTTGCGATTCGTGTTTCAAGGTCAGCTCAGGCTCTGGTCCTGCCGGAGGCCCCAGATGCTGCTGCGCTCGCCCCCCCCACGCCAGCTGCTGCTGCTGCTTTAATGCCTGTTGAACCAACTGCAGCCCTTCCTCCCACTGCTGCTGCTGCTGTTGTCCTTCCAGCTGCATGGGCTGAGCAACAGGTGCACATGAGGTCCCACATGGGCTACCAGACGGCAGATGGAGGCTCCGTGCGAGGTGGGCCATCAGCACTCTGAATGGGGGAACCTGAGGCCATACCCAGACTGCCCCAGAAGGGTAGCTGGAACGCCACTGCTGACCACCATCATCATTGCCAGGCATGTTCCTCACACCCGCACTATGCAAACCATCCCTCCCAAGGCTGGCTGTGGAGGCAGCAGCGCTGTCCTGAGCGTGGGTGTTGAACACACTGCCGCCAGCATTGGATGCGCAGATCTGCGCAGCTGCTGCGGCTGCCACATGATCTGTGCCGTGCCAAGCAGCAGACCCAGCGCGATCTGAGGACTGGTCGGGCAGGAGATCGGCGCTCTGGGAGGACCCAGGCTCCATGCCTTGCACATCTGGCTCCAATGAATCGTGGTCAGCGGTGCTGCATACCACTGCCTGAGAGACGGCAGCTGCATGAGAATGTCGCACAGGCCACTGACTCAACTGGGGCGTGCCCCAATAGTCAAGGTGGACCTGGCGGCTGGCCACGCAGTGCGTGCCTGCAAGCGTGCCGTGCACAAAGACAGACATTTGTGCTGTGCATTAAGACAGCTGTCAGTGGGATCAGCCTTTCAATGCTCCCTTGAGATCAGACTTTCAATAATCCTTTGAGAGGCAGGACTGTGCTCAAGGATCACCCAGCTTGCATCCTGCTTGTTTGGTCGCCCTGCTTGTACCCCTTGCATGCCCCCCTTTGCAAGTTCAGTCACCCTGCACAGTCACTCTGCTTGCATCCTCAAGGATCACCCTGCTTGCATGCAAAGCACAAATAGCGCAGGATGTGCAGCTCATGCGCCACACTTCAAAAAGAACAAAAACGTGCAGCCCATGCGCTCATCCAAGCAGACAACACTTGGAAGCGAGGCAACATTATGTTTCTTCTGACAAGCATAGGGTTGTATCGTGACAGAGTTTGCACCATCAGACTCGCTCAGCACAAAGGTATTGGGCACACATGACTGGATCCTTGAATGCGTGTTGGGGAGCACCTGCACAGGGTTAAGAGAGCCTGGACCCAGTAAAGCTGTGCCACAAGCTCTGGGCATGCATGTGAGCAAGATTACAACAGCATGGATGTAATGAGGCTGTGCCCCGAGCTCTGGGCGTGTGCATCTGCTCACCTTCAGCCAGGTTCACCATGCAGTTCAGCCGCACACCCCCAAGGGCCAGGCGTGCATGGGCTTCCATCCCCAGCAGCAGCACCTCGCGCAGTGCACACCATGCTGCCGCACCTCCTGCATTTGCGCCATGCAGAGTGTATATTGGTGTCCAGTGCACTTTGTGGAGTGTGTGTGTGTGTGTGTGTGTGTGTGTGTGTGTGTGTGTGCACGTGTGTGCGTGTTGTACACGCGCGCACGGGAGGATAGCAGTTGGTGTGGACGCGGTCGGGGTGGGTAAACATTCATGCACATGCTTTTGAGTAAGAGGCTGTGTGAGCACATTCATTGCTCCATTGGGTATGCACCCGAATTTGTGCATGCGAGTCTGGTGGAGCAAGAGGCTGCATGCGCACATCCGTTGATTGCGTGCACACGCCAGTCAATAAAAATGCCTTGATGCGCACAAGCTGTGTGATACTGATACAAACGTCAAGCTCTAGGGAAATGATATGGATGCCTTGATGCGCACAAGCTAAGATTAGGATAATGATGATACAAATGTCAAGCTCTAGGGAAACGGTATGGATGCCTTGATGCGCACAAGCTGTGTGATACTGATACAAATGTCAAGCTCTAGGGAAACGGTATGGATGCCTCGATGCGCGCAAGCTCTCAGACAAACTCAGTGCACCCAAGGCCTTTTTTTGTTTTTTGTTTTTGCACACAAGCTGAATTGGAGACACACACAGCCTCAGTATGCACCTTGCTGCAATGCACTCAGTGCGCCTGGCGGCGCCGCACCCAGGACAGGAGGATGCCCTGCTGCTGCAGCGTCTTTCGCGCCCTCGCGCCCCTCCTGGCTCCCCTGCTGCTGCCCCTGCTGGAGAGCCATTTCTCTGGGAGTTTTGACTGCAATTTGTCCACCAACGTTACCATGCAAGCCAGTCAGCTGGCTCTCTTGCTGCTGCCCCTGGTGCTCATGCAGCAGTGCCAGCAAGGATGGGGGCGGTTGCGCAGGCAGGGCCTCTGCAGCAGCAGCTGTGAGCCTGCCTGCCCTGCTACTGCTACAAGACTGCCTGCCTGGCTGCTGCGAGCCTCCCTGCCCTGCTGCTGAGAGCCTGACTGCCCTGCTGCCGCCGCTGCCGCTGCTGCCAACGTCGCCCGGGCCCGACCTTCCCATAGATGCAGAGGGGGGCAGGGGGGCGTTAAGGGGTAAGTGTAGAGGAGCCACTGCCACGCCTGCAGCTTCCTCCAAAGCACCCACAAAGAGCAGCAGACGCCTTATCTGGTCTGCACACCCCTCGCTGCCACTGCTCCTGCTGGTAGCACAGCCGGCATTGATGGCAGAGGGGCTGGTTGCTGCGTGTGAAGCGCTGCCAGTGGTGCTGCCAGAAGAGGAGAATTGGTAATCTGGAGGGTACAGGGTGATGTTGGTGAGAGGTGGGGGAACTGAGGGGCCGGAGGCCCCTGGGGAACCGGTGCCAGTGCCAGCTCCTGTGGTATCGCAGGCCTGACCTCTGCTGCTGCTGCTGCTTATGCGACTGCTGTCACCAGTATGCACTGAAAGGTGGCCTTGTCCAAGCGCAAGAGGCATGGGTGCCGAGGATGAGCAAGACTCACAGAGGTACTGGCAAGCAACAACCAGAGTGTGTGCTGCGCGCTGCCGGCGGTGCTCCAGGAGTTGCTGGGCGTGGTCCACCTCTGTGTGGGCCCCACACACAAGGGCGGCGTGCCTGAGCGCATGTAAGCCACATGTGAGTGTGTGTATCTGTGTGTGCTCGTGAATGTACGCGCACGCCGATGCGTGCATGTGTGTTTGCATATGTGCTCGTGCATGTGCATGTGAGTGTATGTGTGCGTGTGCACGCGCTTGCGCATATCACAACTTTAAGCTCGCACCTGGCTCGCTTGAACCCCGTCAGGCTTCCCACTGCGCTTTGGCGCTGCAGCTCCTCCACCACGCACGTCCTCCTGTTTGCCATGACACGCTGTGCTGTGCTGTGCACGTCTGCACCCAGGCCCCAGCTGCTTGCGACAGCCAGCAGCGCTGCCAGGCCTGCATGCATTTTTTTTGTATTTATGCATTTATGCTGCATAATTCATTCAGAGTTCAACCTTGATGCTGAGAACCTACCCTGCATGCGTTCAGCATTTGTGGAAACAAAGTTTGGCCTCGATGCTGGAAACCTACCACTAGAAACCTACCCTGCATGCAGCAAGGCTTGCTCAGCTTGCTGGGAACAGACAAGGAGGCCAAAAGGAAAAAACTGCAAAGAAAAGAGTCCTTCACGGCACCCAGAATATTAGACCAGCAAGATAATCCAGCAGCCGGACCAGTGGCTGGAAGTGCTCAAGAAAGCACATGCAATAAATTCTTTATCATATGTACAAGCAATATATTCTTTGTCAAATGTGGTCACAGGTGGAGGAAATTGCAGGTAACTGCACGCAGCAGGCAGCGTGCTCGTGACATGTGGCTGCTGCTTGCTCTGGGGCCACGCCAGCTTGGCCGCCTCACACTTAAGCCAGGAACACCTCACATCTCGGCATCGAGGGACACCTAGGCAAGCTGCGCTGCTAAGGGTGGGTACAGAGGGTCAACCATTTCACCAAAGAGGCTTGAAAGAGGCTCAAATAGCCTTTTCGGTCCTGTTTGCCGTTATGCCAGGCCCTCTCTTCTCAGCTCTCGCATTACCCACTAGGGCCCAAAACACCTTACAAGCAGGCTTCCTGCTGCCTGGAATTTTGTTTCTTCTCCAGCAGCATCTCAACAAATCGTATGGGAATTGACAGACCTGCAGGCGCGCTGTGCTTGGCTGCTACTATGATTGAGGCTAGCTAGCAAGTCAGGGAACCTTCCATTTTTGACATACACAGCCAGCTTTGACCTGCTGAGTGTTTGTCTTCTCTTTCCAATGACGCCACAAAGACCTGCAGGCGTGCTGTGCTCGGCTGCCGCAATGATCAAGCCAGCTAGTTAATTTGGAAACCTTTCTTGAAAGCACACAGCTAGCATTAGTCTGCAAAGTCTATGTCTTCTCTTTTCAAGAATGCCACAAAGACCTGCAGGCGCGCTGTACTCGCCCGGCTGCTGCCATGATCGATGCTTGCTTGCTTGTGATTTAGAAAACCTACCCTTGAAGCACACAGCCAGCTTTGGTCTGCATAGCCTACGTATCCTCTTTTAATGTCGTCACACAGACCTGCTGGCGTGCTGTGCTCGGCTGCTGGAATGATCGAGCCTGCTAACTGCCCGGGGAACCTTCCCTTCCCCATTGCACACAGCCAGTATCAGTATGCATATATGTATACATAAGCCTCTGTCTTCTCTTTTCAATGACGTCACACAAACCTGCAGGTGTACTGTGCTCTGCTGCCGCCATGATTTTGGCCTGGAGGCCTTGCTGACAGGATGACAGGCGTTGATGCAGAACATCTGCCTCGGCAGACATGCCCAAGACCCGGGCCTCCTCGATGAGGGCTGCAAAGAAATCCACAGCAGTCACAGCGTGGTGGGCTGAGTAGATGGAGCTGTCAAATGGGAAGGTAGATAGGCACGGAGTGCTGTAATGATACCGTCTTGATAGCCCATCTGTTTGAGAATAGATTGGGCAACAACCAGGAAGGGCAGCAAGGAGATCCAGGAACGCTTGTGAAGGTGGGTAGAGGGGGAAGGCATGTGATTGAGCTGTTGGTCAACAGGAAGGACTGCACAATGAGGCGTGAAAAACAATCTACACGAGCATTAACAACGAGGTTGGTTTGCGCAAATCTCAACGAGAAAAGGATGGCCGATGCTTGCATGGTAGAGGGCATCAGCAAAAGTGCATTGCACTCCTACATATTGCCAGTTCTTTGGAGTCCATGTATAACCTGTGTATAACCTGTGTGCATTCTATAGCACATTTTGAGCCTTTTGCGTCACCCATGCTGGGTGAGCGGGTGTATGCCTGTGGTGCCAAGCGCCTCTCCCTCCCTTGTGCTTCCTTGCGCTTGCGCTTTGAAGTGAGCGCATATGCGCCTGTGGTGCCGAGCGCCTCTCCCTCCCTTGTGCATGCAATGGATCATGCTTGCATAGGGTTGGCCAAATCCATACACACGTGCCGTATATTTCCACGTTTTTGCTGGGAGACTATAAATTACATGGTGTATACATTAGAAACTGGCCAACCTTATGCTCGCACAATTGCGCATAAGCACATGCGGTGCAAAGCGTTCCCCCTTGCCATCCTCAAGCCTTCCTTAGGACAAGGCAGGTAAGGGGTAAGCCTGCCAAAGGTCAAGGCTGCCAAGAGCCCAGTCTGCCTAAGGTCAAGCCTGCAAAAGTTACAGCCTGCCTAAGGTCAAGCCTGTACAGCCCCCTGCAAGCATACCTGTAATGCACACCAGCACAAGCAGGCCTGTGACACCAAGCGTACCTGTGATGCCGAGCGCATCTCCCTCCGCTTCTGCCTGCCCTTGAAGATGCACTTGGGGGTTTGGCTGCAGTCGCTGTAGTGCCTGCCTGTGCTGCAGGGCAAGCATCCGCCTCCGCTGATCCAGCACGCCCTGGGCAAATGATGATGCAAGCAGCTTGCGTCAGTGACAAACAATGGTTTTCTAGGCGTCCCATGCTCATTACAGGTGCAGCTGCTGCAGGGCTCACCAAAGGGTGAGCATCTGCCTCCGCTGGTCAAGCACACCATGCGTGAATGATGACACAGGCGATTGGATGCACCAGCAGGTGCAAGTTGATGTTCAAGGCAAGTGAGTTCTTAGAAGGTGCAGCTGCTGCTGGGCACGCTTGCGTTGCAAGTACAGACTCCAACAGTCAAGCAAATCCTGAGTAGCAGCATACAATCCTTGTAGCGAGTGAGAATGCCATGCCAGCATTTTCCAAAGCTTCATCTCGCGGAGCAATATGCAACCAATCACTTGCTGCACTGGCATCCTGTTGTAAGGGAGCAGCCCCACACGTGTGTGTGTGTGTGTGTGTGTGTGTGTGTGTGTGTGTGTGTGTGTGTGTGTGAGATAGAGAGTGTCGTGAGTTGCGTGCTCTCAAGTGCTCTTTTGAGGGAGGAATGGCTTTTGCAAGAGAAAGCGGAATGCCCATATTATAGGAAGGAAATGATGAGCTGCTGCACTATGAGAAAGGAGAATGCATGGGCAGCAACATGTTGAAAAAGAGGAATGCATGAGCGTCTGCATGAAGGGAAAGGGGATTGCATGAGCAGCTGTATGATGAGAAAGAGAATGGATGAGCGCCTGCATGAAGGAGAGTGCGCATGAAGAGAAAGGGGAGTGCGTGACAGCATGCTTGAAGGAAATGGGGAATGCGCATGCAGAGAAAGAGGAGTGTATGAGCAGCTGAAGGATAGGTAGGATACATGAGCAGGTGTTCTATGAGAAAAGAGAAATACATAAGCGCCTGCATGACGGGAAAGGGGAGTGCATGAGCAACTGCATGATGTGATTGAAAAATGCATGAGCAGGTGTAAAATGAGAGGGATGCTTGAGCTGTTAAGCAAAAGGATGAGGAAGAGCATTGCATGATCTCCTTGCATCTGATGGAGGCGCACCTTGGCAGCCGCCACATCCCCCCTCAGCCCCAAGGCCATTGCTCGCGCGGCAAGGGCCGCAAACTCTGCAGCATCATAATACTGAGCGCCTGCGGGTGCTGGTGCTGCTACAGGTGCTGCTACAGGTGCTGCTGCTTCTTTCCCTGGAGGTGCTGCAGACTCTGCCTTTGCTTGCCCTGCCACACCATCAGTGCCTCGTGAGCTCTCCACATCGTCCCTGCTGCTGCTCCTACTGCTGCTCCTGCTGCTGGATACACTGCCACTGAGCCAAGCCTCAGCCTCTGTAGCACCACCCACATCCACCGAGCCACGCTGCTTGTGGGCGGCTGTGAGAATGGGGGCGCTCGCAAGCTCCCTCAGCTGCCGAGCCATGCTCGCATCCCGGGCCCGCGCTGCGGATATGGCATCTGCCATGCGGGTGTTGTGCACCCCCAGCTGTGATGCGGCTTCGAGGGCAGACATGACACCCTGTTCAGGCATGTGGGAGTCATATTCCATGTGTGTGAGTGTGTGTGTGTGTGTGATTGTGTGTGTGAGTGTGAGTGTGGTGTGTTTCTACAGTTTTGCATTGATATGCAATGTTGACTGGGCACTCTGAAATCAGAGGCATACGCAAGCGCCCTGCAGCCTAGCACTCCATCCCAACACGCATGATGCCAGGCAATGCCAGCACTTTGCATTGTTGGATATGATGATGAAGGTTCCTGCTGCTGACACTCAAGATGAATTTTGTCATGATCATGCTTTTCCCACAGACAATTCTAAGGACTGCTCTGTATCCAAGTATGACAATCGTCAAAGCTTTCTGTGTGTACGCATCATCATTGACATCAACAAGACACGGACAATCCATGCTTCTGCCTAGACCAGATCAGGGGCTGTCAGTTACTGCATTCAATGCCCTCACAACACGGCACAGTGCTTGAGGATACATGCGTTGCATGCGCATGTGCAAGCAGGGCTCACCTGCATGGGGTCAGCAGCTGCTGCATCCAGGGCTGCATCACCAACCCTCAAAACTTCCTGCCCTGTACCTGCCCTCACCTGCATGGTGCTGTCAGCAACGGCTGCATCCAGGGCTGCTTCTGCATTTCGGCACCTTTCCTCAAAAGTGGCAGTCGCCGCTGCGATTTGGGGCTGCAGGGGAGCAAAGCGCTGAGCCGCCTACAAATGTAAGATGAAAAATGAACATTAACAACTTCTTCAGACTTCCTTCTTTATGGTGTAGTCTAGCAGTCATGCGTCTTGACTGATGGATTTCTCCTGAAACCTATAAGCTTAAGCTGCCTGCAAAGGAAAGATCACACACAACAACAACAACAACAACAACAACAACAACAACAACAACAACAACAACAACAACAACAGTAACAAGGCACACAATTGCGGCTGCCTGCAGGCCTTCTCGTCTTGCTACCTCAATTACATCTTTGCTTACGTAGGAATGCATGCTTGGAGGCCATCACAAACACAGTGCTGCACACAAAACCCGTGCCCTCACCTCCACAGCTGCCCGGAACGTCAGGAGGGTGCCTGCGGATGCTGCCGCTGCCAAGCGCTGCTCGACATCACTAGCTCCCTGCTGGAAAGCCTCCACGCATGCACGTGCGCTGTCACCCACACCTGCATTTAATGCACACATACCACCTGGTCTTCTGTCCATCCATGTGACTGCAATACACCAATAGCCCCTTGGCGGAAGGCCACCACGTGCGGCCGTGTGCTGTCACCCACACCAGCACTCAGTGTCCATTGTTTCTTCATGTTGCTGCATCCACACCAGCGGCTCATAAATGGAAGGCAACCCAACACAAACGCGCGTAATGTGAAACCTCCACCTGCACAGTGCGCCTTGACACAGCATTGTGCGCCTTGACACAGCAGCCTATGACTCAACCCTACACCTTTTCAATTTTTACACATATTTTCATCAGCCCGCCACTTGCATGCATGCGGCTTCACACAAACAGTCTCTCACACACACACAGAGCCTCATGATCAAGGCAGTCATACGCTCCAACCGCATCCACAATCGCCACTAAACCTGGCTGCAGACCTACCCAGCATAGCCGGGCAATACCCACCCAGTGTTTCTGGCTCTTGCAGTGCACTCTGAACAAAACCCACCCAACATTTTTGCCTTGTATTTCAGTGCACTCTGTACAACACCCACCCAGTGTTTCTGCCTTCTGCAGTGCACTCTGAACAATACCCACACAATGTTTTTACATAATTTTACGGTGGCAATTGCTTAGTACAACACCCACCCAGTGTTTCTGCCTCTTGCAGTGCACTCTGAACAATACCCACCTAACAATTTTCCATGTTTTTACGGGGGCTATCACTTAGTACAACACCCACCCAGTGTTTCTGCCTCTTGCAGTGCACTCTGAATAAAATTTTTGCATGTTTTTACGGTGGCTATCACTTTGTACAATACCCACCCAGTGTTTCTGCCTCTTGCAGTGCACTCTGTAGCCTGTCCGTGTCTGCAGCACTGACTGCTGCCTCCACACGCAATAGCACTCTGTGCTGAGCGCGCATGTGGGTGAACATGATGCGCACGTTCCGTGCCCTCCAGGCAGCCTGCAAGCACGATGCAAATATGTGCAACATGTGCTTTGTGCGCATGCTCGCAACAGCACACAAAGTGGCAGGCATGCGCCAAGTCAACATGCAAATATCTAGGTTGAAGATATCGCAAACGCACAGATATGCCACGTGCGTATGCAGGAGTCATCATCGCTTGGGACCATACAAAGTGCCTTCACATGCAAGTTCACGACACAAACTCATTTTCCTCTGAATCATGCACGCACGAGCCAAACCCTGCAAATGTAGGAGCTGACAACAGTGAGCATGTAATGTACCCCAAGCCAACAATCATGTACCACACCTGCACCATGGCTGCAAGCTCAAGCATGCACTTTGCTGGTACCTGGCGATGGGCTTCTGGACAATGCAAATGATTTCCAGGGGGTCCTCTCTCTACCTCACTTCCATCTCTTGCACTTGGGCAGAGCAGAGCAGAAATTTGGGGTTGTAAGGCACAACACAATCCACTTGCATTGCGGACACTTGACATGTAGGCACAAAGTAATGGGGACTCAGTTGAGCACATCAAAAACAATGAGCTTCATACGCAAACAAGCACTTGCTGCATCACTGTCACTTAAACATGGGAGAAAGAAAGCTTTTCTAGACTTACTTAAACACACAATAGACTTTGACACACAATATAACTTCATAAAAAACAATATAACAAGGGATCGGCATATAGCACTATGTCACATTTTCCAGCGCTATCTAGCGTTACATAGCATTATATTAAAATACTGGTATTTACCAATGCCGCTCCCTATAGATCGGTATATAACGTTATTTGAGGGTCTTCTGTAGCGCTATATAACGCTGTATAGCGCGATACACAATATAGCGCTCTAGGCCAAAGCCAATGCTTACATGTAGCATAACTTTAACACAACATAATTTACCATGTGCATGCACGCTAAGCAATCACCTGCAGCACTGCCGCTTGAGCATCAAAGCTTAAGTATGAGTAAACAGAGACATCCAGACGTAGCTGGGCACACCAAAATGCATCACGCACAAGCACAACGAGCACTCGACTTTCATTACACGTACGTCACTCATCTAAGCGCACATCATAAAACACACAACACAATGCACATCATCACGAGCTCCACAAGCTCAGCAAGCACTCACTTGCAACACTGCAATATGGGCTGCACGGCGGGCACGCCCGCCAGGGTTGCTGCTGTACCTCACCCACGCGCGCTCAATGCACCGAGCAGCCGCTCGCTCACGCACATGACCTGCATGCAACATGTTGACGCGAGATCACAGCTCAGCAGTTCAGATCACACCCACGTGCGCTCAATGCACTGAGCAGCCGCTCACTCACGCACATGACCTGCGTGCAACATGTTGACGCGAGATCACAGCTCAGCAGTTCAGATCACACCCACGCGCGCTCAATGCACCGAGCAGCCGCTCACTCACGCACATGACCTGCGTGCAACATGTTGACGCGAGATCACAGCTCAGCAGTTCAGATCACACCCACGTGCGCTCAATGCACCGAGCAGCCGCTCACTCACGCACATGACCTGCGTGCAACATGTTGACGCGAGATCACAGCTCAGCAGTTCAGATCACACCCACTCGCGCTCAATGCACCGAGCAGCCGCTCACTCATTCCATGTATCCTATGGCATACATAAGGACCTTGTTTTGCTCTGGATATACGACAAAATTAGAATAGATCTTTGGATGGGACCAACCTTTAAAACGCAACGCACAGGCACCTAATCTAAGAAATGTTTGCAAAACGCCATCATGCTGCCACAATGGCGCATTACAATCCTGCAGCATGATCGTGCGAGCAGGCCCTGCTTAAGCGCAACACGGATCATGAGAAAGCTCGCTGTGAGCTTGATCAAAGAAAATGCTGTGCGGCTAAAAACGAAGCCATGATGCATTTGGCCTTCCCGTTCTGCACAGGTGGGCAATGTGTGAAACCCTGAATGCAGATAAGGACACCAGCAGCTCGCACAGGCTAGCACTCGTTTGATTGATACTCTAACTTCAAGTGTAAGCATGCCATGCCTGTGCAGAGGTGGGCCAGTCGACAAAAGTGATCACAGGCAGAGGAAACAGGCCTTGCGTGCTCCTTGCAGAAGGCCATGCCTGCCTTGCTGTGCGCTGTGAGCCCAGTAAGGAGGCGCAGGGAACGACAAGCAGAGCACAGAGTTTGGTAGGCTCATCGCAGAGTCAACCTCAATCTTGCCAAGAGCTGGGCAAGGAGGCACAAAGTATAATATCAAGAGTGGGTGTTCAAAGCACTACATTAAGGGTGGGCAAAGCTTACATCATGAGTGGGCGCAAAGCATTACATAAGAGAGATCATCCATGATGGGCAGGCCTCATCCACAGGCTACAGGATACTTTCCTCACCCGTCCCATCCCTGCAGAAAGACTGCGACCCAGTCCCATTGAAGCTCGAAACAAATTTAGACATCAGCATATTTGGACTGTTACACTCCCAAAATTGAAGGCTGCACAGAGACAGCTGCAGCATTCTCAATTCAAATCCCAGATTGGTAAACACATCATTTATGCGTACATCCCGGGATGAGCACTACGCACCTGCCAGTTGCTTGTCCAGCTGCTCCTGCAGCTCAAGAGCAGCAGCCTCGCGCTTTGCAGCAGTAACAGCCTGTAAGAGCATGTGTGTGTGCATTGATGAGTGCACATGAGTACTCTCACACATGAGTGTGTGTGTGAGCTGTGTGCGTGTTGTGCGTGTGCGTGTGTGTGTGTGTGTGTGTGCGCACGCACTTATCTCCAAGCTTTGGCAAGCAAACACAAAAACTCTATCTCTTCTCCCACCCCCAACACTCTCTCTCTCTCACACACACACACACGCACACATGCGCACACACACATACGCACACGCACACATGCGCACACACACATACACACACGCACACGCACCTGCTCTGCCATCAGCTGCTCCACCCTCTGCCTTTCCACCTCCATGCGCTGCGCCTCTGCCTCTGCCCGTGCCTTCCGCGCATCTGCCTCCCGCTGCACCTCTGCTTGCTGTGCTTCCAGGGCTGCCAGTGCTGCTGCATGTTGCTGCTCCAGCGCTGCTGCTGCTCTGCGGGCAGCTTCCTGCACATGTGGTGTATTCATGTGTGTGTTTGTGATCACATGCCCTCAAAATTGCAAGAATGCTTGCACTATTATTTGAAGACACATGCTGGTGCACTTTCTCTGCCGCTGCTTGGCGCCTAACCTCTTTGACGTGTTTGACCAACTGTGCACAGGGGTGCATGATTGCATGCTCACTTGCTTTGAAAGTGCACCCTGTCAAAACGTGCAGGAGCAGGGGAAAAATTGAAGTGTGGGCTTCTGTGCCCCCCAGCAGCTGCTTGCCACTTACAAGCAGAGCCACTGCTGCAGAGCCACTGCTGCAGCTGTGCTCAAGCAGAAGTGAGCAGTAGAATGATGTAACTTGGGCCCTTGTGAAAGAGGCCTCGAACACACACACACACACACACACACACACACACACACACACACACACACACACGTCACATCCACCCCACCTCTGCCTGCCGCTGAGCTTCTCTGTTCTGCACCTCTGCTGCTGCGGCCTGCTGCTCTCTTTGCTGCGCACGCGCCTGCTCTTGAGCTCGCAGCTCTGCCAGGCATGCTTGGCGCTCAGCACTAGCTTGACTCAGGGGCTCTGCGCCCCCTTGCAGCGTTGCCTCCAGCAGTGCTGGCAGCAACTCTGATGTTTGTGGCAGTGCTGTGGATGACTGTGCTGTCTGCTGCTGCTGCTGCTGCTGCTGCTGCTGTTCACACCCTTGTTGCATCTCATCAACCTGCTGCAGAAGCCCCATGCCCGCCTGCTGCTGCTGCTGCTGCTGCTGCTGCTGCCGCTCCTTCTGTTGCTGCTCTTGCGTGCTCGCTGCCTGTGCCTCCCCTTGCTTGCCCTGGTGTGCCTCGACGGACTGCTGCTGCTGCTGCTGCTGCTGCTGCTGCTGCTGCTCTGCACCTCTTTGTGCGCTACCACCGCGCACACCTCCATAACCATGAGCACCTTCATCAGAGGCTTGATGCAGCTCCCCCTCGAACTTCGCCAAGGAGATATCGCGCTTCTGCAGGGCAGCTCGGAAGGCCTGCAGGGAGGCAGGCTCCTCTTCCTCTCCTTGGCCTGAGCCTTCATCATCATCCTCTGCATTTTAATTTGCTTGTGTGCATGTGTGTGTTTGTGCGTGTGTGTAGGTTTAGGGGTGTGTGTGCGCGTGTGTATAGGTCTAGGTGTGTGTGTGTATGTGTGTATGTGTGCGTGTGTGTAGGTTTAGGTGTGTGTGCGCGTGTGTGTGTTAGTGTGTGTGTGTGTGTGTGTGTGTGTGTGTGTGTGTGTGTGTGTGTGTGTGTGTGTGTGCGTGTGTGTGTCTGTGTTTGTGTACGTGTGGAGCATGCAAAAATTGCATATAACCTTTCACCAAAAACTGTGAAAAATAAGTGCTTCATGAAAAATGTGGCCTTATGCATGCTTGCATCCTTTGGATAGTTTGAGAATGCCAGTGAGTTGCTTTCATGCTCACAGAGGACACCCACACACACACACACACAACAAACACATACACACATACACACACATCTTGCGCGCAAGATATTCAATACATAGAACCTGAAGAGCAGCACTGTTGATCATAAGCCAAAAGGAAGTTACATGCTTTTGCTCAACATGAACATCTTTTGGATGCATTGGTTAGAATGCTTGCGAACGCACAGACCTAAAATCAGACATGTTGAAAGTCATGTGCTGTTAAAAAATCCATTAAACCCGTCATAACACGCATTCTAATGCACACAGACCTGAGTCAGTCAAAGGGTTTGGGGCAGGAGGCAAACCCTGGAGCAAGTCATGGTCAGAGTTCCAGATGGCGTCCCCAGGCTCGTTGCCGAGAGCTGCCAGCTCTCTCTCAAGCTCAGCATCCAAATCTTCTTCAGCTTCCATTGCCCTCTCAAAAGGGGCCAAGAACACCACTCAGGCTTCCATTGCCTTTCTTGAGGAGGATTCATGGGTTCAGCTCATAATCTAAGGGGATTTGTTTACAATCACCATTGATGTGAGCAATGTACACATTTCTCTTTCATTGCAAGCATGCCTTAGAAAGACAACGGCTCACTAGCTGAATTTCGGCTTCATAAAACATTTTCCTCTCTATATCAGTCTTTTATTTGACGAAATGCTTGCTTCGTGCCTAGCCGATCATCAGATCATAGATCTTTGAGCACTTCAGAAGGCACGGTGCACAGTAATCAAACTATGTTCTCTCCATCGCGTGAGTGTTCAACACCTGAGCCCAATGAGCCTGAGACGCCTGGTTCGATTGGCACATCCATCCACAAAGTACGTTGAAGTGGGCTGAATGCCACTGAACAATGCAGTATTTCCAAATGGACCATGCAATTCGAATCCTAGGCATTCTTGATACTTATGCGTGCGCGCGCACACACACACACACACATACACACACACATACACACATACACACACGCACGGACACACATGCACACATACACGTGCACACGCACGCACGCACGCTCGCATGCACGTATGCAAACACGCGTGCGCGTGCATGTGCACGCGCGCGCGGACACACACACACACATACATACACACACACATACACACACACACATGCACGCACACACTCGCGATGCTGCACACATGACACACACATGCACACGTACACATGCACGAGCACGCACACATGCACGCACACACACACACACACACACACACACACACACACACACACACACACACACACACACACACAAACACGCAAACACACACGCACACACACACACGCACGCACACACGTACACACACGCGCACACACACACACGCACGCACGCACGCACGCACGCACACACTCACGATGCAGCACACATGACACACATACACACACACAGGCTGATGCCCTGACAGCAGAGCTGCGACGTCTTCAGGAGCATGTGGAAAGATTGGATGCTTGCCAAGTGAGTCGGTTGGCCCTAGTTGACCTCTGCATGTGAGCAGCTTGCTGCAGCTTCACAACATTGCGATGAAGGGTCTAATTTGCATGCAGCTGTTCTCTCTAATACACCACATATGTCCTAAAATGCATGTCATGTCAGGCCATAGCTAACAAAGGCCCATCTTGAGAAGTACTTGTTATGGATTGCGCTCTACACTACGCTTCATTCATGCTTGGACGCAAACCATGAAACAAGCTGCATTTGTACCATGCAGGTCAAAGCTAACGTGGTGGCCCTCAATGAAGCTGCCGAGCGCATCACCCACAAGCTGCAAGCTGCTTTGGGGAGGATGGGCAATCAGGAAGCAACCACAGGTAGCTGTGCCGTGAGGTTTGCAACTCGTACATGTAGCAAGTACTTTGGGCTGAAAGGTTGTATTTCATCTTCAGGCCGGAAGAAAGGATCAGAGCAAACAGTCAGGTATGCGCTTTCCTCTGCCAACCAGTTTCCTCTGCCAACCAGCCAAGGCAGCCACGACACCCCTCCGTGTCTGATTGTTCAGAGATGCTTGCAGGGTGGGGCTTGGGAAAAATGGATGTGCTGTTTGTGCGCCTGCATCTTCAATGCTAAGGAGTTGGTTCCGTTACTGTGGTTGAACAAGTCATACTTTGTGCATAAAGCATTTGCGTACATGCACATGCAATCAAGTTGGTGATGCTCTCTCCCCATCTTTCCACAGTAGGTGCACCCAGGCAGGCAGAGACAGTGATCCACTTCTTCCACAGTAGAGGCTTTTCATCCAATCTGTTTCACAACAGAGGGCCTCTAACCCTTTCTTTTGGCTGCAGGTGCACCCAGGCAGGCAGAGACATTGATCCACTTCTTCCACAGCAGAGGCTTTTCATCCAATCTGTTCCACAACAGAGGGCCTCTCTCCCTTTCTTTTGGCTGCAGGTGCACCCAGGCAGGCAGAGACAGTGATCTACTCCTTCCACAGCAGAGGCTTTTCATCCAATCTGTTCCACAACAGAGGGCCTCTCTCCCTTTCTTTTGGCTGCAGATGCACCCAGGCAGGCAGAGACAGTGATCTACTTCTTCCACAGCAGAGGCTTTTCATCCAATCTTTTTCACAACAGAGGGCCTCTCTCCCTTTCCTTTGGCTGCAGATGCACCCAGGCAGGCAGAGACAGTAATTCACTTCTTCCACAGCAGAGGCTTTTCATCCAATCTTTTTCACAACAGAGGGCCTCTCTCCCTTTCTTTTGGCTGCAGGTGTATTCAGGCAGGCAGGGCTGCTTTAGTGGCGCAGAAGGCAGAAGCTTTAATCTGTTTTTTCCACTGCAGAGGCTTGTTCTCCACATCTCCTATTGTAGGTGGAGCCGGGCAGGCAGGGGCTGCTTCAGTGGCGCAGCAGCAGCAACAGCAGCAGCAGCAGCAGCAGCAGCAGCAACGCCAGAGGTGAGTGCACAAGGTTGCGATTTGAGTTTGCAGTCTGGCATGTTAGTGCCAACTGCTGGACCCCTCGTGAGGTCTGAGCGTTTGCTTGCTCATTTGAGGACCTGATCATGCCAACTCAATTGCATCTTTGTCAAAAAACTAATTGATCCTGTGCCCTTTGTCCAAGGGCAGGCTAGTGACAGCATATTGAACCAGACATCGTGTCATCACCCCTTCTTTGAGCAGATGTAGAAGAATGGCGCACCAGTTTTGCGGTCCTTGCTTTTAGAAAGCTCGCCCTCTTTGTGTGGTGATAATTCGAAGCCATGTCTCCAAATTGATTAAAACCGTTGCACGCTGCTTCCGCAAACAAGATGTCTGGACAGATGTGTGCATGCATGAGGATATAGTGCTGGTCTCATCGCAAAGGCCCTGGCTTTATTGTTCACAAAGTGTGTGGAATCCCATTTCCATTGGCTTCGCTGTAGAGTTGCTCAAATGAGTGCTGAGGTGGTGGACAGCAACCCGTACAGTCGACTCATGGCTCTACAGCGCATGGGAGTGGTGAAGGTGAGTTCCCAGTTGCTGACAGGTGGGTATATTTCATGAGATTCAACCCTTCATGCGATTCAACCCTTCATGAGATCCATCCCTTACAGCCGGCTCATTGCACTGCAGCGCTTGGGAGTACTTTTTTGTTTCCGTTCCATGCCAGGCAATGTGTGACCGTGTTGAGACCTGAGGGTCATATAGATACATCTCCCGTGTTTGTTTTGAGAGTCTTCAACTCTTGCGGCCGGCTCATGATGCTGCAGGGCAGAGGTGTAGGGGCGGTGCACTTCCATTTCCCAAAAAGCCGACGTGTGCACACTGCTGATTCACCTGATGTGTGTACATGCACACATGGCCATTCACCAAAGTCTGAGGCGTGCTGGACTTTGATTGCACCTAGGCGTGACAACAAGGGGTTGTGGCAGTGCGCACCAACATCCAACAACTGCTCCTCGTATCTATAAAAGAAACTGCCTCGTATCTAAAAAACTGCCTCGTATCTAAAAAACTGCCTTGTACCTAAAAAGCTGCCTGCCTGATCACAGATGGCCGTGAATGTCCTATCCCTATTGTCGTTTAGGTATGGGGGATCAAAGTATTTTTCCTTTTCCCACCAACAAGAGGTTTCTGCATGCAGGGCCCCGATACTCCCAGATTGAGGTTGCGTCCAGGACCGTAGCAGGGCAGCTACACATGTGTACAAGCGAATGTTTTTTTTTCAATGCATTTCCTCGTTTCCTCCCAGCAGCTGCTCACTGTATCTTCCTCTGTCACATGTAACTCAATGGGCTTACACAGGAATTGACTGTGGCAGAGGTGCTTTCACGCCCTCATCCATCGGTTCCCTCAAACAATATCATTGCCGCTGTTGACATTCTTTGCCAAAACAAGGTTCTGTACCACACCAAACGGCAACTGCGGCATTGGGGCATCAAAAGTACGAATAGATGAAGGCAATCAAGTGTGTCAAGAGGATGTGAGGAAGGAACATCTGCATGAATGCTGCTGCTTTACTGTGTGTGTTCATTCCCCAGATGATCCAAACGGCAGGATCCAACTGCTGGCTGCGTGTGCTTCTCACACACACGTGCACACACACACACACACACACACACACACACACACACACACACACACACACACACACACACACACACGTGCACACACACGCACGCTCGCACGCACGCACGCGCACGCACACACACACACACACACACACACACACACACACACACACACACACACACACACACACACACACGCACGCACGCGCACACACACACAAACACACGCACAGGATTATGAGCGCATCCGGGACATGACAGTGGCAGTTGTGGGCATGGGTGGCGTGGGCAGTGTGGCATGTGAGATGCTCACCCGCTGTGGCGTGGGCCGCCTGCTCATTTATGACTATGACAAAGTGGAGCTGGTGAGTGTGTGCGTGTGCTTGTATGTGTTGTTGCATGTTATGCAAACTCTTTCACAAGTGCATGATTGAGCTCCCAACACACTTTGGAGCTCATCTGGACGGTCATTTTGCCCAAGGACCTGTATCTTTGCATTGGCTCCGGCTTGCTGCCTTGTGCTGCAGGCCAACATGTAGCGCCTCTTTTTGAGGCCAAAGCACTGCAGGCTCACGCAAGTGAATTTGTTTCTTTGAACTGGCTTTGTTTTGCTTTGTGCCACAGGCAATGCAAAGCACTTTTTCCCCTGGCCGGAGCAGTGTGACAAAACAGAATTGATCATTTTTTCTGTATTGCTCTATCTTGCCTTGCGCTGCAGGCCAACATGAATCGCCTCTTTTTCAGGCCAGAGCACTGCGGACTCACAAAAACTGATGCCGCTGCCAAGGTGGGTCTCTATCCAACATATACTGCATGTGCGCTCTGCTGCAGAGTGTTTGTTGCACCTTTAAAATGCCCCGACTTGCCTACCCCTGAGCTCTTACAGACATGTCTGCAAACGTCTTGGTGATGCCTGTTACTTTTCTTGGCACCACCTTGCCTTGCCACTTCCTTACCTTATCCTACCTTGGTATTGCCAAAGATTGAGAGTCATCACCAGATCTAAGAAGGGAGGGGGGGAAGACAAAAGAAAATATAAAGCAACGTAGGCGGTGAGAACACTTTCTACACTAATTGAGGATATGGAGACACATTGGCACAAAGAGACACATCGGCACAAAGAGACACATCGGCACAAAGAGACATATTGGCACAAAGAGACACATTGGCACAAAGAGACACGTCGGCACACAGAGACACATTCGCATAATGAGCCTTGACTGACGGCGTGAGTCTCCCTCACCAGAGGGTGAGAGGGAAGCTAATGTTAAAAGAAGGAGGAGAAACATAGATCATAAATAGGGTGTTTACTATGATGTGCTATCATATAAGATCTGGCCATCCTTGTAGCTTTTATAATGAAACAAAGTAGGTCTCTGGGACAGATGTTGGAATAAAATACTTGTTGTATTCTTGGAGAAAAACTTGCTTAATCCTTTTGCACTTCATGCTTTCTAGTTTATTTTGTATTGTAACACATTTGCACACACACACACACACACACACACACACACACACAAATATGGGCAATTTGCTTGCAGACCTTGACGGACATCAATCCCGACACAGCCATAGAAAGCTACACAATGAACATTACCACTTTGGAGGTAAGGTCGCTGTGAAATTTCAAAACATGGATGTGTCTCTGATGCTTCCGGCAAGCAGCCATTGATACGGAGCTAAAGCTGTTCATATGCGCAGCTGAAGTTGTATGTAGCTATGTCTTCAGCAAATTACAAGCCGTGACCACACATTTGCTGCCTGGTGTGTGCGGATGAGTGCATTTTCATCGGCACAGAGCAAAAGCCTTTCTGTGTCATGGAGCTGAACGGCATCTGCATCTTGTGCATGCACAAATGTTTTTGAACATAGGGCCTGCACCCTGTTGATTGCACGAGGAATCAGAGAAGCTCACATGCTCTTACACGCGGGACCTGCATTTCCCTTTTAATTGCACAAGACGAGGAATCAGAGAAGCTCACATGCTTTTACACGTGGGACCTGCATTTCCCTTTTGGTTGCACAAGACGAGGAATCAGAGAGGCTCATGTGATTAAGGACGGAAAATGACCTGGAAAACTAATGCTCCATATAACAGAAGCAGTAGGCCTTCAGTCATGTCTCCTGGCCGCTATTTGAATGGAAGGTTCAAGTGAGCGCACAATCTCCTCATACAATGCAGGGGTTTGACGCCTTCAAACAATCCTTGACGGACCCCAACACGGGAGCCTCTTGTGTGAACCTTGTGCTCAGCTGTGTAGATAACTATGAAGCTCGCATCACTATCAACCAGGTATGCAGTGCAGTTTGACCACTTCAGTGCAGCTTGACCACTTCAGTACAGCTTGCCACTTCAAAGCAGCTTGACCACTTCAAAGCATCGCCGCCGCTTGGATATCTGCTGCATGTCTCTGTACCAGATTAGGTGTCAAATAGTTTGGACCCTCGCGATTGGCATGCATTTTTGTGAGCTCAAGTCGTGATGGGTTGGTTTTTTTGTTTACTTGAATCAGGTTGGTTGCTTGATAAATGTGCATAGGCCAATTAAAAAACAAAGGTATGTGATGCATGTGAAGTCCATGGCTAACATGCATGACGCGTCTGAGCTTTTACTGCACGTGAGGTGCTGTGATGCATGTGAGGTCCATGGCTGACATGCATGACGTGTCTGAGTTTTTATTGCATGTGAGGTGCTGTGATGCATGTGAGGCCCATGGCTGACATGCATGACGCGTCTGAGCTTTTACTGCATGTGAGGTGCTGTGATGCATGTGAGGCCCATGGCTGGCATGCATGGCACATCTTTGCTTCCATGCCATATGAGGTCCATCCACAACATTGAAACGTGTATGATCCGTTGCTGCCTGACACTGGGGCACCAAGCCCCATAACCTGGCAGGGTGAAGCCGCAGGCCATTATGGCAGATGTCACATTGCTTTTTATTGTCATGGTGGCAGCAGATGTGACATTGGTGGCAGGAGGGCCATTGTGACAGATCTCACAGTGCTTTTTATTGTCATGGTGACAGTAGAGATGTGACATTAGTGGCAGTAGAGGTGTGACATTGGTGGCGAGCTAGTGTGGCAGATCTCACAGTGCTTTTCATTGTCATGGTGGCAGTAGAGGTGTGGCATTGGCGGCGGGCCATTGTGGCAATTCTCATGGTGCTTTTTATCAAAACCAGTTTAAAGTCTTAATTGTCATCATTTTGAATGTGGCATTTGTGGTGGCAGGCCGATGCAATGAATGTGGAAAACATGGCAATGTGGTGAATGTGGCATCAGTGGCGATGTTGTGAATGTGGCATTTGTGGTGGCAGGCCGATGCAATGAATGTGGAAAACATGGCAATGTGGTGAATGTGGCGTCAGTGGTGATGTTGTGAATGTGGCATCAGTGGCGATGTTGTGAATGTGGCATTTGTGGTGGCAGGCCAATGTGGCCGATGTGGTGAATGCGGCGAATGTGGCAATATAATGAGTGTGGCAAATGTGTGGATGCTGCATCACACTTGAGGAAGAATGCTGCGTCACACTTGAGGAAGAATGCTGCATCACACTTGAGTGAGGATGCTGCGTCAACTTGAGTGAGGATGCTGCGTCACACTTGAGTGAGGATGCCGCGTCACGCTTGCACACAGGTCTGCCTGGAGCTTCAGCAGGACTGGATGGAGAGCGGCGTGAGCGAGGATGCTGTGTCCGGCCACATCCAGCTGCTGGTGCCGGGAGAGACTGCGTGCTTTCAGGTACGCACTCGTTTGTTGGGCTCACAGGCTCGTGCCACAGCCATTTGCTAGTGTGCCAGGAGAGGCTGTGTGCTTTCAAGCGTGCACATTTATGCTGACAGGAGCGCACGTTCATGAGATCAGAGGAGGGAAGAGACAGATCGTGCTGTTGAACTTATTGGAATGAGAAATGGGTGACACGGGGTAGAGGAAACCCTGGCCCACTTTCTTCGTGCCTCCGGCGTGTGAGGGAAAGGAAAGACTGACTCACCTTTGTGCTTCCGGTGTTTGCCATGATGGCTTCATCTTTGTGCTTCCGGTGTGTGAGGTAAAGGGAGCTTTTCCTCCTTCTTTCTGCTTCCAGTTTGCATCATGGCACACAATGGAAGCAATAAGGTGAAGCCATCGTGGCTTCATATTTTTCTTCCAGTTTGTGAGGGTATGGAATTACTGACCCACCTTCCTTGTACTTCCAGTGTGTGAGAAAAACAAGACATTGACTTTCCTTCTGTGTGGCTCTAATTTCTGCCATGGTGGCTCCATTTTTGTGCTTCCAATGTGCGAGGAAAACGAAACACTGACCCACCTTCTTTGTGCTCCCAGTGTGTACCCCCGCTTGTGGTGGCGTCGGGCATTGATGAGCGCACGCTTCGGAGAGAGGTGCGCAACCCTAAAGGCCTCACAGCTTTTCCTTGCATTTTGTGCACCTGAGAGGCTGCAGTGTTTGTGCCAGAACACACCAGTCCATGCATCTGGCACAAACAGGTGCATTGGCTGACGTGCATCTGGCACAGACAGGTGCATCTGGCACAAGCAGGTGCATCTGGCGCAAACAGATGCATTGGCTGACGTGCATCTGGCACAGGCAGGTGCATCTGGCACAAACAGATACACGTTGTTCAATGCATCCACAAACTTGCGCGAGTGTCCAGCCTTTGTGAGGAGACTGCAAGCACACTCAGTTGAGACCCTATTTTGTGAAAAACCAAATCTATGTCATGTCATGTGAATCATCTCTGTTTCTGGGGGAAGCTTGCCTGTCCCACTCAGCAAAACAAATGTAACAGAATGATTACACAAGCCGCCTAGCCATGCGCATTATAGAAAGGAACCTTAAAAGAGAGCTAGCAAGGGTTTCATCAGCATCCATTCAGCAGATTGTGCCAGTTTTAGCATTCTTTTCCTCTTCTTGCTCTGATCTTGCAGGGCCTGTGTGCTGCACCTTTATCCATTACTTACCATTCCTTAAGTGCCTCTTTTGAATCATATCACAACCATATGACATAAATGCAGGGCTTGTGTGCAGCATCTTGACCCACCACCACGGGCATCATTTCTGGCTTGCAGCCTTATGGATCCATTCTCTTGCTTTCTAGCATTCTTTTGGAATCAAAAGTGCCTCTTTTGAATCATATCACAACCATATGACATAAATGCAGGGCTTGTGTGCAGCATCTTGACCCACCACCACGGGCATCATTTCTGGCTTGCAGCCTTATGGATCCATTCTCTTGCTTTCTAGCATTCTTTTGGAATCAAAAGTGCCTTCTTTCAATCATATCACGACCATGTACGCCAACGCAGGGAGTGTGCGCGGCGTCTCTGCCCACCACCATGGGCATCACTGCTGGCCTGCTGGCACAGAACGCCCTCAAATACATGCTGAACTTTGGTACTGTGTCTCCCTATGTTGGTGAGTAGCACCGAACGTAGCTGTTGCTTTGCATGTGCTCTAAAGGTCTTATGTCCGTGCTGAGCTGCTCTGCTCATCCATGCTCTCGTTGGAGAGTGCAGTTCGAACAGAGCATCCATGCACAGAGATGAGTGGGTGTGCGCACGAGGTCTGGTGTCTGTGCTGAGCTGCTCATCCATGCTACGGTTTATGGAAGGCAGGCCGAGGGCGTTGGCGAAGAACACAATCCAAAAAGAGCATTTATGCGCAGGCAGGAATGCGAGCATGAAGGATGTCCATCATGTAATTCTTTGGTTGGTGTGCAACAGGCCAAGGGCATCGGTAAAGGTCGCAGTCCAAACAGAGCTTGTACACGCAGGCGTTAGTTCTGTGCATGAAGGATGTCCATCCTTGAATGCTTTTGTGCCACTTAGTTTGCGTTTGTGTCACTTTGTGGTTGGTTTTGTGCGTGATGTCATTTTGGCCGGGCTGTGCTTCATTTTCGTGTGTGCATATTCTCATACATGGCGCAGTATTCTAGTCACAGTTGTAGAGTGTGTGTTCACACTGCCTTGCATGAGGCCACATCTGGCCACGCTGCCTTGCATGAAGACAGATCTGACCACGCTGCCTTGCATGAGGCCACATTTGACCTTTTGCATGAGGTTACCCCTCTCTAGTATGAAAATTGAATTTAAATTAAATTAAATTAGATTGTAAATGTTTTTTGTTGTTATCACCATGCAGTAGACCACATCATGACCTTACGCGAGGTCATCCCTATCAACCCATCTGCTTTTGTAGCATGCATGCACATAATGGAGGCATGCACATTGATGACCTTGAAAACACACCAAGCTTCAGCAAACAGTGCAGGATGGCACTCTATCTTTGTCCAGCTTTTGTGCAGAAAGTAGACACCACAACCATGCAGAATGCCGTCCAACTGCATTACCAACCACAGGCGCAGATATGCACTTGGTGTTGCAAACTAATTGCAGACTATGTGGCCTTACAAGCCACTTGCAGGCCATGTGGCCTTACAAACCACTTGCAGGCCATGTGACCTTTCAAACCAGTTGCAGGCCATGTGGCTTTACAAGCCACTTACAGGCCATGTTGCCTTACAAACCACTCGCAGGCTATGTGGCCTTGAAGGATTTTTTCCCCACCATGGACATCAAACCCAACCCAAGCTGCATCAACCCGCTGTGCTGTGAAGCCCAGAAGGCGGCTGTTGCACGCCAAAATTCACCGGTATGTGTGCAGGCGTGCGTGCGTGCGTGCGTGCGTGCGTGCGTGCGTGTGTGTGTGTGTGTGTGTGTGTGTGTGTGTGTGTGTGTGTGTGTGTGTGTGTGTGTGCGTGTGTGTGTATGTTTGTGCGCGAGCATGCGTGCGTGTATATGTGCGTGTGTGTGCGCGCGCGTGTGTGTGTGTGTGTTTGCAGCAGCCAGCAGGCAAAGCATACTTCCTTGATATGCAAAGTAACCGTGAACAATCGTGTGCAATCACAGGGAGTCATAGCTGCACTCGCAATGGTGGCAGCAGCAGGAGAGTTGCAGCAGCAGCAGTGCAAAAGATGCACTTCCACAGCAGCAGGTCTCTCCTCTTTAAAATAAAATGCACTAACATTTGCGTCCATGCGCAGGAGGCGGTGGCTGCTCGTGAGGCGGCAGCAGCAGCAGCTGCTGCAGCGGCCGCAGAGCCTCTACACGCCAGCAATGAGTGGTGGGTGTAGGGTGGTAGGCTCAGTGATAGGAACAGTGGTCTACATGCCAGCAATGAGTGATAGCTTCAGCATGGTAGGCTAAGTGATAGGGGTCAGTGGTCTGCACGTAAGTCCAGCCCCATCAAATTGTGTGCGCAGACCTACGAGTGTGAGTGGTGGTATTGTGGCACCTTTTGGTATTTGTACTTTGATGCGCAACTCCGTGCATGTTGCACCTAAGTGTGCTTTCTCTCTGGCAAAAACTCCTATGCTAATGTGTTTGGGTTTTGAAATCCGTGCTTGTTTAAGCTGGCAAGAGGAGGGGGGGATTGTGAGCTGATCAGGGCTAATATCCATCAAACAATTTTAAAACCCTGATCTGGTTATGGGAACTGCTGTCCCATAAGAACTGTATCTGTAGAAAATCCAAGTACACTTACAACTCTCTGAGGCAGATACAAAAGGCAAACACCTGTGCGGTGGCATTGTTTTCATTGTGACAGAGAGGGCAATCAAATTTGCTTATGTACTGAGCTCAGGGCTTCAGGGCAATGTGTCTCCTGTTTCTAGTCGTAGGGAGTGCTGCCCTGCCTCCCTTGTTTGGTTTTTCCTTTATGGTCGTGGTTCCTTCTTTTCTTTTTAGACGGTGCAGGGAGTGCTGCCCTCACTTGTTTCTTTTGTTTCTAGGCATTGACCCTCTCTGTGCACTGATTTGAATGGCTGCTTTTGAAGACCTTGATGGAAAATAAGTTGCATGTAAACTGCTTTCTGCAAGGTTGCTCCATAACAACTTAACTTGTCTATTCTCGTAGTTTTTGCGCTGCATTCTGAACACTTTTTGGATGTGCACTTGTCTCCTGGGTGGGCTTGAGGATGAGGCCAGGAAATGGTGAATGTTGCATGAAATGGATGCCAGGAAATGGTGAATGATGCATGACATGGATACCATGAAATGGCAGATGATGCGTGAAATGGATACCAGCAGGAAGTGAATGATGCATGAAATGGCTAAATCTGGGCTGCCTTCCTCTTCTTGCAGGGGTATTGAGATGGTGGCAGAGGATGAAGAGCAAGGCGCTGCCCCCTCTGGCCAGCAGGCTGGTAGCAGCAGTATATCAGGCAGCACTGCACAAAGCGGAGCACAAGGGGACCAGACACAGGCTGGAGGGGTGTCTGGAATAGGGAGTGAATTGAAGGTGGACGACCTGATGGCGCAACTCAGTGCTCTAAACCAGGGCAGCTGATCATTCCAAAAAGGAGGCATGGACTGGACTCGACATGTGAATTGTGACCATCTCATGGACAAGATAAATTCCCTTCCCTTCCTAATCTATCGTGTTTTCGTGAGGACTTGGTTCGTGTGGAATATGGTCACATTTTGATCTCATAGCGGTCACATCTCTCCGGATACTAAGACTAAAACATTGCAGAAAAAATTCTGACAGAGGCCTCATTAGTGTTGCTAAACATGGAGGATGCTGCACAGAAAGAAGAAGCTGCAGCTGAGCAGCAAGCCCTGCCTATATTCGCAAAGGCCGTGATCGAACAAGCTGCAGGCGTGCTTGTACCGCATAGGTAAGGAAGCCAGCAGATAAGGAAGCAGGAGGTGTGAACATACACTCACACGGCACTCACCAACGTATCCGTCCGATTTTGTGCAGGTTACCAAGCATTCCGGAAACATTCACTGGACTGCTACACGGTCTTACAGTGATACAAAAGCTTCAAGCAAAATGTGAACAGGGGCCATTTTCAGTCGAGGAGGCAAGAGCATTTCACACCTGCATGCATTGGTGCACTGTTGCAAGCGATTGCTTGAACAAGCGGGAGCAGCAAAAACCCCAGCAGAATCAGGTGCTCATTGAGAACGCTGATGCACACACGTGAGAGACACAGTTGACTGCAACAAGTTGCTCCAGTGGCAGGAGGATGCGTATGCCATTTAATGACACCTTCCCCTGGGCCCAGTGGCTCTGATTCTGGTATGGAATGGATGTGACTCTGCCAAAAACAAAATGGTCATTCATTTTTTGATCTACAAAGGGGTGCCTTTATGGTTTGTAAAGTTTGGCTTCGCTGGACTGTTTTCATAAAGGAGTTTGTATTGTACCGCTGGCAGCCAGTTGATGCCTAAAGTTTGCCTCACAGAAAGGCTGATGGAAAGAAAAAAACAAAGGAAGAACCCCTCCTTACGTCAATAAAGGAAAAGGAGACACACTGGCTCAGAGCATGTGTTCAAACAGCTAAAACAGAAAGCGCTACGGGGAATCTGGAGGGTTATTATAAGCACGCAGCTCCATAACCTTGACGCGTGCAGGAGATGCGCTGACTGATTCATTCCGCTGATCAGGCAGGGGATGATCTCGAGGTACAAAAACTACGCCAAATACACTGCACCTGGCTGTGAGAAAGTATTACTTACAATAGCACGCCTAGTACAGCTTAGTTTAGTGACAAGCTTGTTGGCATATATGACAAAATGGGCATGAAGCTTGTGAGCAAGTTTAAACATTGGTGGCCAAGTTCCAGTTGTTTCAAGTGGTTAACGCGGCCAGACTTGGCAGGCATAGTCGTTCTTTCTTTCTTAAAGTGGTTAATGAGGTAAGATCCCACCAACACCCAGAAGGGTGGAATGAAGAGTAATGGATTTTGCACTGATAAGTTTGCAGAGGTTTGCATGCTGCCGCTGTGCCGCCTCCAATTGTTGTCCAGGCTTCGTGCCTTCACAGTACTTTATTACATATACAAGTTCACATGTTGCTGGTTTGCATTCAATTGTTGAGCCTGCCTAATGCAGTTAGCTACGCTAGGTCTCTGTGAGGTGCCATGCCTGCTGCGTAGCACATGGCGTGAGCAGGAAAAAGAAGAAGAAGGAGGATTGAGTTTTGCATGATAGGGAGTAATCAATATAGCATCAGGTCGACTTGATGTGAGTCTAGATCTCTTCAGAAAATTACGTGGAAAACGGTAAGTGGGTATAATTCCATTTGACGCATGTGCAGGATTTGGGGGTTATGCCAACTTCTCATCACTTCCTATGCCTGCCAGACATACAGTGTATTAACCAAGCCTCCTCCCCGAAGGCGTTTCCTAAGAGCTTTGATGATCATTCTCCCAGGGATGTTATGGCCCTCAGTTTTCATGCTGGAGATTGTATGATTTTGGCAGTCTGAGGGCATGTGGAGTGTGCTGTCCAATTGATGACTTGGAGTTGATCTGCGGAACAGACATAGGAGTGTGTGGCTATCTGAGGATCAGGCTGAACATGGTGGTCAGTTGAGCAAGTTGACCAAGTACCACAACTGGGTGGCACTTCCCTTCAGGCATAATTCTGCTTATGGCAGACCTCTCCATACTCCTAGGTATTCGTATCTGGATTTGGGTAGGCATATGCAAAGAAACATTGCTTGCTTCCGTTTGCACGCTCACAAGCTTCAAGTTGAAACTTCTCTTTGGCATGGACACACACCTCATTGTGATTTATGTTCTTCAGAACAATTGCAAGATGAAAGGCATGCTATTTTTCTTTGCTCTTGCACCTTTTTGTGCTGTCTTAGAAGGAAGTATGCATATCTTTTCTTTGACTTCTCTGCACACAGAATAGTGATAAATGAAGAAGGCTCTTTCTATTTCTCCCATGCTGGCTCTGAGGACGTGTTTCGTTTTTTCCAGTATCAAGACAATGGCAATTATCGTTTTATCTCTGAATTGATAGATTTCTTTCAACGCACTGAGCAGCCAAACTATCTGGCTGAAGGTTATGTTCCCTTGTAAACCCTTGTTAACCCAATTGATGACAGCCTGAGAGGGCATAATGAGCTAGTGGACTTTTTGAAGCGAACCACATGTTTTTGGTTATAGAGGGTGCCTGTGCGGTATTGTAAAAGGGTACGCTTCATAGGTGAGGATATACAGGGCATGTTTGCTGGCTGATTTCCTGGCTGGAACCTGACGAAAACAAGTTGTTACCACACTTTGGGCTGCCACACCAGTCCCCTCCCCGAGGTGTTGAAACGACTTAGCATCCGCGGCCCGCCACCCACAGACACACTCCGAGCCTCTGGCCCAGGCAATACCATGGCCGCCCGCACCTGGGACTCCATGCAGGAGCAGGCGCCACCAGGTCTCTTTCCACCTGTTGCCCCACTGGAGCCTCCACACCCGATGGATCCTGCTAGGGAGGTCGTTGACCAGATGGATGGCCTGAGGCGCTGGGTTCGGCGCAGGCAGGGAGGCTGAGGCCAAAGTAACAGCTGAGCACGCGCACTGCAACCAGGCTGTGTGCCTAGCTGTACGTGTCATGGACAGCTGCAGAGCCGTCACCCGCCGGACCGTGAAGCCTTTGGAAGGAAGGCTCAGGTGGCCCTGAGCGGTGTGCCAATGGAGGGGCCCTTAGCTCCGCCTCTGAGCCCCTTGGCCCCCCTGCTGCTCTGCCTACTGCTGCCACTGCAAGGTTTGGTGCTCCGCTTGCTGCCCCTGCCCACGTTGCTCCTGCCCGTGCACTGGGTGGTCTGCGGTGTCGCGGCAGCCCACCCAAACTGTGTCAGCTAGGATGGCACGGATGGCTTGGATCTGCTCTTGTTGCTGCTGCTCTGGCTGGGGGGGGTGCTGGGGAAGCGAGTGCTGGGGAGCGGGGAAGGGGTAGCGGGGGGCAACAGGGCCAAGGCTAAGCAGGGCCACCCGCATCCGCTCTAGGGAGCCAGGGAGGGGCTGGGGGTGGGGATTGGAGAGGAGGAGCTGGAGAGCCGGGTGGGTAGGACTCCTAGTTTGAAGGATAGCCGCAGCTGCTACTGCCCAAGGGGGGGTGCGGGAAGTAATCTGGATGAGGTGGTGGGCTAACCGCTGGGCCCACACGGCATGCCTGGCGGACACGTGCTGGGACCATGGGATGAGCCCTACCCCCTCCTCTTGGGGGCCCCCGGGGAGCCCATGAGGAGGTTGGAGGGGATACCCCCCGCCCTCCCTGGCCTGCTGCTGTTGACTGTCCTGGCTATGAGAGCTTGGAGGGGATGGATGATGTGGGAAGGGACCTCCTCAAACTCCGCAAAAAAGAACAACTTGCTGAGGACGTAGCCCGACACCCCAAAGGCCCGGCCAAAGGCGGAGAGGGAGAGGCGGGCGAGCTTGTCGCACTTGGTGGTTAAGGTTGTGAGCAGGGAGTCCCAAAAGGGGTTTTGGGGATGGGGGGGCTGCCGCCTAGGGGCTACGTGCTGTGTGGGGAGGAGGGCAACGCGGTGGTTACGATCCTGTTGGTGCCCCTGGCTGAGCTCCCTCCGCTGCCAAGCGTGGGATTGCTGGAGGGCGAGCTCCTTAGCTCGAAGCCGCAGGCTGAGCTCTGCCTCTGCATCCTCCTCCCTTTCTATCTGCCGCTGTTGTTGGTGCTCGGAGAGGCGATGAGGCCTAGACTCCCGGAAAGACTCCATCTGCGCCTCTCGCATCTGATCATGGCGGGCTTGAAGGTCCCTCATAGCCTCCCTGTGGGTGGCCCTCAGCTGCTCTTGCTCTTCCCTGTGGGCTTGCTTAAGAGCTTGCAGGAGCGGGTGGGGCTCCTGCTGAAGCTCTTGCTGCTGATCCCGCTCCCACCGCTGCATGGCTTCATTTACGAAAGTGACCCCCAGGGTGGTGGCATGGGAACGGATGGGGATGCCGCCGAGGGAATCCGGGAGGGTGGGGGAGGGGGAGCCCAAGGGGAGGAGGCAGGATTTGTGGAGGTTAAGGTGTTGGCCTGAGGCTTGGGCAAAGATTGCCATAGCGCCTTTGAGGGCCTCAACCTGCCCAGCTGTGCAGGCTTTCAGGAGGGCCACACAGTCATCTGCATACTGAGTGGCCCACAACCTGCGCTCCCCAATGTGCAAGCCCACCTCGGGGACTGACTGGAGCCAGCAGTGGAGAGCCCAAGCAGCAAAGAGGTACATGGCAGGGGCTAGAGGACACCCTTGCCGAACCCCAGCTTCCCACATGCAGGGGGACGACATGAACCCATTCACCACTGCTGCTGCGCGAGTGCTCCTCAAGAGGGTACAGGCCCACCCCACCATACCCGCGGACTTGGCATTTTGGCCCTCTCCTGCGGTGCCATCCCACTGGGGTTGCCCCACTTGCCCCCGCACGGGCCCCCCTTGGTAGTGGGAGGGCTGCTGTTGTTGCCCCTGATGCTGGGCCTGGGTGGCTGAGGCACCCCCTACCTGCATGGCCTCAAAGAGGAAGTCCCTGTCTAGGGTGTCGTAGGCCTTGGTAAAATCCAAGAACGCTGCCATCCCCTTTGTTAACCCTTCCCTTCCCTGCTGGGCTTGGAGAGCATGGGGCAGCAATTGCAGAAGCAAAATGGACTCCCCCATAAGCCTCCCAGGCATGAATGCTGTTTGCTCCGGGCCAATGCTCTCCGCCAGCGCAGGCCCCCACCGGTGGGCGAGGCACTTGGCGAGGAGGCGGTGATCTGTGTTCAACAGAGTGATGGGCCGGTAGTTGGCAATGCTAACCTTGCTTCCCGCTTTGTGGAGGGGGACCACCAAGCCATCAGTGAACCTCGCAGGAGTGCACCCTGTGTTACCAATGGCGGTGAAGAGAGCGGCTAGGATGGGGGCCATGGACTCGCTGCAGCAGGACCAGAGCTCCGCGGGGATACCATCTGGGTCTGGGGATTTGCTGCGCTGGGTGCGTTTAAGAGCAAGGCGCACCTCATCCATAGTAATTTTGGGGGCCCCTGCAGCTGCAGCCGTGGAGGGGCGGAGGGAGGTGCAATTGGCGGCCATAGTCTCTAGCACGGCCTGGCGGCTGGTGGGGTTGCAGAGGGGGCTCTAGAGATGTGGACGTAGTGGGTGGCAGCAATGGTGGCCATAGAGTGGCTGTTGGTACAAATGGACCCCCCCGTAGTGGAAAGGGCTGGGATGAGCCTAGAGGAAGGGGGGGGGGCCAACAGGGGCGTGAGCAGGGGGCTGGGGCGCTCTCCCCAATGGAGCCAGGAAAACCACAAGGATTGGTAGTGGGGGTGGTCAGAGGCCGTGGCTGCAGCAGCTATGGCAGCCTGGTAGGGGGATGCTTGCTGCTGCGGCCGTTGTACAGGAGAGGACTGCCGCTCCGGCCGTTGCTCAGGAGAGGACTACTGCTGCGGCTGCTGCCTTGGAGTTGGCTGCTGCTGCTGCTGCTGCTGCTGCTGCTGCTGCTCCTGCTGCTGCACCAGGTGCTGCGCACGCATCGCCTGTTGCTGCGACCGTTGCTCCGAGGGGGTGTGTGGTCTATTTGGGTTAGCAGGGCAAGGAGTGACCAAGATTGCATCAGGACAGCTGGAGGGGCGTCTTTCTTGATCAGAAATGCTTGGGTCAAAGAGGTATGGAGGCAAAACGCAGTTAGAGACTTGCTCAGTGATGTGCAGGTCATGCTGAGCCAGACAGTCTGCACTGCCTACATCCATTTGTAAGAGATTAGACCCATAAGGGCCTTCGATGACCACTTATAAAATCATTCTGCTGGCAATGTTGTTGTCACGTCAGATTATGGTTATTGCTGAATCATGGTTATCTGGGTTAGTTATTCAATTGGAGGTATTTAGTGCTGGAAGGCTGCGTTGTGCCTTGTTTTAGAGGATCAAACCCTTGTGGCCGGGGTGGAGACAAAGATGCCCTCTATCAGTGGGGGTCTATGGGAGACTCTTTCCTTAATGCACGCGGCCAAACGGCAAGCATAGATCTTTCTTTCTTTCTTTCCTTGTTTTAGAGAATGTAGGTGATATACTTTTTCCAGAAGAATAAGATATGACTGACGCTGATCTTACATGAGGTCGTGACGCTCAGTTACCATGTTACGGATGGCGGGGCATTGACAACCTGAGAGAATGTGGAGGGTGCTATCCATATGATGACATTCTGGGAGAGGGCATACAAGGATAGTGGATCTTTTTGAAGCGTACCGCATGTTATTTGTTGTAGAGGGTGCCTGTGCAGTATTGGAAGATTGTGCATTTCATACGGGTTGAGACACATGGCATGTTTCAGAAGGTATTGCTAAAAGCCAAAAATATATCCATAAGCTCAGACACAAAAAAGAAAAGCTTAGTGTCTCATCAGGATGAAGGAATTGAGAAACTAGTTGAGAACTCGCTTGGTGCAGCAAAAGAAGGTTGCGTCTCAGAAAAATCCTGGAAGTAAGGTTCAGAAAGCACGTGATACTTGCAGCGCAAAGAACAAACTTGAATATCAATGCAGTTAAAAAGCACATGCGCTTCATCTTGTGTTTGATTGTAAGAACACCTGACACTCACAGAGTTTCCATCCTGCCAAATAGCCGATTCAACTTTCAAGGTATAAGCACGGAGCCGGAACCTGCTCACATTACGCATAACTTGCATAGGCAAATCCAGAAAAAATACCAAGGCAGGGATACATAAGTTTGACGAGCGTTGCATCCAAAAGGAGTAGCAAATCAAGCTTGGTAAGCAGCAAGCCTGTTGTTGTTTCCCTGGGATCCACTGACTCAGCTTCTCTCCAAACTCCTTGCAATCTATACCTCAAGTCTGCACTACAATCATTCATGGAAATAGCACCCCCTGACCCCACAGCCTGCTCAAAAATTTCAGGACTATACAAAACTTGGAAGGTTTGAATTAACTGCGAAGTCCAGCATTTGTCATCCTTAGATTGCATTTTCAAATCAGCTTGAAAAAGAAAAGAAAACTACGTAGGCAGAGGAAACTCTCCCTACATCAAATAAGGAAAAGGAGACATTGGCTCAGAAGAGCCGTGAGCCTCCTCCGCCACAAAGCTACAAAGAAGAAAGCTAATGGGGATCTTTAGGGTTACTGGAAGCACCCGGCTCCAGAACCTGGCTGTGAGAAGCATCATTTTCCATAGCAAGTCTAGTAGTAACAAGCTTATGGGCATACTGAACCAAATGGGCATGGAGTTTTTGAGCAAGTTTATGGGCCCGTTGATGGTCCAGTCCAAGTTGTTTAAACTGGTTCAATGTATGGTCAATATAGCAGGTCCCACCAACACCCAGAAGGATGGTGTGGAGAGTCACAACTTTAGCACTAATGAGTTTGCTGAGGTCTGTATGCTGCCGCTGTGCCGCCTCTAACTGTTGTCCAGGCCTCGTGTCTTCACAGTACTTAATTTCAATCAAGTGCACATGTCGCTGGTTTACATGAAGTTGGTGGGGCTGTCTCACGCGGTTGGCTCGTGTGGTCCTCTGTGTTGGGTTGTGTCTGCTGCGTAACACATGGTGTGAGCGAGTGGAAGAAGGAGAAAAAGGAGTGGGTTTGGCTTTATAGGGAGTAATCAGTATAGCATCAGGACGACTGGATGTGAGTCTAGATCTCTTAGAAATTTTTCTAGGAAAAAGGTAAGGGGGTAAAATTCTGTTTGATGCATGTGCAGGGATTTGGAGGTTGTGTTGCGCCAGCCTATCATCACTCCCTATGTCCATGTTAACCAAGCCTGCCCCCAGCTTGCAGAACACAGCGTAAATTACTACCATTCAAAAAGAAATAAAATAAAAGTCTATGCAGCTATACCTGCCATTGCACATACCATTGGGGCTGTCTCATAGAAGTCAAAGTTTGCTCCCAGAATGACCGGGCATTGAGTACACCAAATGAGCATTGGGACTGCCCTGCATGCGCCCCTCTGTCAGACTCCCAAAAAGCGGAAAGGATCAACTTCTCTGAAGATTGTGAAATTATCCATGTGGAATGGCATCCCAAATGGGAAGCTGCTGATATGTTACAAATGCATCCACATCTACATGCCCATGTGCAAGCCTTTGAGGAGGAAAGGCTGGAACATACAGTAGACCCCTTGGACGATGAGGTAGACCTGGACAATCTTGTCAACCAAGGCTTTGAAGGCGATATCCAAAGCCTTTTTGACTCCCCATGGCTCTCAACTACCGGCTGCACCATTTGCAAGAATGTCACCTTTGACTTCCAACCTACCAACCCCCAGACAGATATCATGCCAACATGGCAATGTGAGATAATTATAAGAACTGTTGACCTCATGAAAGATACCCAGCGAGGTGACCCATCTGATGAGGCTACAGCACCCTCACAAATGCCAGAAGTAACCACCTCTGAATGTGCCTGTATCTACAATGCCCATGGCAAGTGCGTTGGTATGCTGACTATAGACAGACTCCAGACCCTGCTTGAGGCTTATGAAGCATCCAGAAGGGCAGGCATCCATGACACCATCCAGCCACCTGTTCAGGATTCAGCAACTGAAATTATGGGACTGCTCTCACGTCATAAGGCTCAAGCAGGGTCTGGAGTCTGTCTATAGTCAGCATACCAACGCACGTGCCATGGGCATTGTAGATACAGGCACATTCAGAGGTGATGACTTCCGGCATTTGTGGGCAAAATTTGGGCATTTGTGGGCATTTGTGGGCAAAAAGACCTCTCAGCCAAGAGCAAAAAGCTCCACAATTCTAACACGCTGATCACACCTCCCCACATCCAATCAGCCCTGCATAAATGGTGCATGGTCTCAACAGAGAGGTTTTCCAACCCTCTTGAATTTGACGACACCTACAACACTTGTTTCAGCACTAACTGCCGGGACCAGGTCTTTGGAGCACACACAGACGCCCTCTCTGTATGCTACAATGGCTTCTTCTTCTGCCATCCCCCACATGATGATGAAATAATGTTTAGGCTCCTGCGCCACGCTGTTCACTCCTCCCTCCAGACAACAGAACCAGTTGCTACCTTCATGCTCCTGCCCCACTGGAGAGGCTTCAGCTGTAACGCTTATATGAGCTGGCTTAACCATTGCCCAGATCTTGCAAAAGTGCTTGCCAAATTTCCTCAAACTCATTGTCGTGTGGAATCTTAATGCCAGAGTAATGCTTGATAGTGCAAACAAAGACTGGTTTCACCTCCTCAATCAAGATGTTCCAGAAGGTGGCTACCCCTGGATCGTCCAAATCCTGCCACGCCACTGCGTACCCACCAACACCTAGCATCAAATACCTGGAAAAAGAAATTCCAATCACTTCCCCCTGACACACATAGCTGTTCACACAAGTGCCCTCAGGCTAGGGCAGCTTTCATACCTGCCAACTACAAAAAGGTGTTCACGCCTAAGATCAAAGACTGGAAAGAAATCACCTACACTGATGGCAGTGTAATTAAGCACAAAGATGATGAGTCCCCACCACTTTCTGGTTCAGGTGTTTACAAACCGGGAAGGGACACTAGTCCACCCTCCCAACACTTGCAGCTGCATGTCAAACCCAACAGCCGTGGACCCACAAACACTATCAACAGAGCAGAACTAGCAGGTATTCTTGTGGCACTCCAACAAGGGCAAACTGACATTGCCTCTGATAGTGCATCCTGCCTCTCCCAAATTTCTAAACAAACCCTTAATCCTATGCAGATGAGGAATCATCTCCATGCAGAGCTCATCCAGGCTATATCAAATTTGTTAGAACAATCCCCTTATCCTATTCATTTCTACAAAGTCAAAGCCCACTCTGGCATCATTGGCAATGAGGGGGCTGACGCCTGCGCACGCACCGCAGCCCTCTCAAATACCATATACATTGCACTTCCAGATGCTAGGGACCCCTTCCACAATTTTTATTGGCTCTCTTTGAAGACCTCTCGCGCACAGAATGATGGTGTGCACTGCTCCCACACTTTCTCAATCCACTACCTCACCAACCTGAACGGAAAACTTAAAGCACATATGCACAAGAAACACAAGCTTGGCTCTGCTGACATCTCTGGCTACCATTACCAGAGATGGCAGAAACTTAACGATACCATACCAACCACCACCACTGCAAACACCAAAGCACACAACCCAATCTCTCGACTTGCTAACAAGGAGATCAGCAACTCCTTCTGACAAAATCCAAAGATTACTATGAAACAGCAAATAAATATAATGAAGTACCGAACAGATACACTGTACACACAGAGACATGCCTCCACTTTCAACTTTCCTTCCAGTTCTGGAAGATGTCCTCTTTGCGATGATATGGACCACATTAACCACATACTCCTCAGGTGTACAAACTCAACAATGAGCGGGATGCACACCAACAGACACCACGAAGCCCTTGGTCTCTGTGTGAAAGCCCTCAGTAAAGGCCGGTATGGCTCATCCCTTATTGGCATGGATGGCTGCAGTAATGAGAGACTCCTAAATCAGGGCATACAAGTCCCTGGACACATCTTAAGAGCTATTCCAAACTGGGTTTTCCCTAATGGTACTGGCTCCCCTGCCCGGCACCAAAGCCGCCCTGATGCTCTCTTTGTGCGCCCTATTCCAGGCAGACAAGCTCACCTTGATCCCTCCAAGATCCCTCCTCAGGACAGGGACATCCACCTTGTTTAACCGAAATTCTGCCCTGACACAAATTCTTTCATCACCTTCGAACGTGCAGCAACTCAACATTCTCACACCATAACTAGACTTAAAACACGCAGCTCAAGGTTTTAAACAGGAATCACAAAGTGACTCTGCACATCATCTTAATTGGGGTGGCTGGCACCAATTACAATGAATTTACAATCACACCTCTTAGAAACTGGGCCTTACCAAACAAAAAGCTATATCACTAGTATCCAAGCTTAGGGACTATGCCATTCAAAGATTAACCATTATCATTAACACTAGACACGCTCTTTGTTTTCACGGGGCCTTCTGGTGAAGCCTCTAGCTTTCCAGTTAGGGGACCTTCCCTAAATGCACGCGGCCTTTGGCCTGCGTATACTTCTCTTTTTCTTTTCTTTCCTTTTTCTTTTCTTTTCTGTGCAGGCCACAGACCGCGTGCATCAACTTCAAGTGCATTAACTTAAACTTGAAGGAAAGGTCCCTTAACTAGCAAGCTAGCAAGGGCCTCACCAGAGGTCCCTCAAAACTACTCTAGCTACAGCTATCCTAGAAGAGGGAACTTCCTCTTTGAAAGAGACTGAACTAGCGAGGATCAGGCAGGCTGTCGGCCATGCCAGAAGACGCCCGGACTCTCCTTTTCTTTGTATCTGCCTCCGGGCACCCAGCAACACTCCCCCCCCTCCCCCCCCCGAAGTCCCCTGTAAGAGCGTGCAAAAACGCAGAAGTCACTAGATTTCAAACTTGGTGAAATTGCGGCTCTACTCAACCACTCCTCAGACCAGAAAAAAAAACAAGTAAAGTGTATGCAGGTCTGAGGCCGCGTGCATTAAGGGAAGGTCCCTTAACTAGCAGGCTAGCAGGGGCCTCACCAAAGGGCCCTCAAACCTACACTAGACACAGCTAGCCTAGGTGAGAGCCAGAAACAGAGCTAATGTGGATATGGAGGGTTGTCCGCCATGCTCTTGGACGTCTGGACTCTCCTTCTCCCATTCTCCACCGCCGCGCGCCCAGCAAACTCCCCCCCAGAAGCCCCTTGAACATGAAGAGCATGTCTGGTGTTAATATTGGTTGTCAAGTTTTGGATAGCATGGTAACTAAGCTTGAATGCTAGTGATTTGTTTGGTTGGGCCCAGATTGACAAGAGGTTTTATTGAGTACTCATTGTAAATGGTGCCAGCCACGCCAATTAAGATGATGTGCAGAGTCAGGAGCATGCACTTGGTGGCAACCCGATGGCAGATCACAGTGAGCACACAAAGAAATCGGATAAATATCATCATTGGAAAGCACTTTCTTTGAAACCCCTACGTCTTCGTGGCGCACCCTCTTCTGTCCCTAGGTATTTTCATTTTGACCAGTTAGACCTCCCGGTGAAAAGGTTCACGTTCTCAGTGCCAGAAGAGGTGCTGTTTTGGCTTGGGAAGAGTGAACTCTGAGCAGAGTGCAGAAAATATTCAGGAGGCCTCCCTGCACACCCCCGTCTGCCAAGCTGCACTCCTGAGGGCCAACAGCAGCTGCCTGCTGCTCCTGCCGCGGCCTGGCTCACCCCCGTAAAATGAACCTCAGTAATCACAACACCAGACTCGAGCAGTATATTATGTAATAAAATAATAATATTAATTTGAATGGTTAGATAAAGTGTTGAAACGTAGGTAGAATACTGAACCGTGGGAATGCGAAGAGGCAGTGGCCCATCACTCCATCCCCTTGGGAGGGGACCACATGTGTATGTTCCTGAAGGAGTTGGCTTCTATCAGAGAGGCTACAAGAAGCGTAAAAGCTCTCATGCAGGACCTGCGACAGGACCTGTAGCCAGAGATCCTGCTGAGCCTGAGGACGATGGCTACTTTGGCTCAGGACTTGATGAGGGCTTGGAGGGCATGGAAGAGGTGTGGCGTGACGACCCTGATATCATTGGCATGATTCTTGGCCTTGTTGCACGCTTGCATGCTTGCATGGGCTGCACAAATGCCGCATGGGACAAGAGTTGGCAAAATGTGGGTTGTGTGCACTGACCCAGAAAGTGGCTTAAATGTGCACGTAAAAGGGGGGTTTGAAGCATGTCTGAAGAGGGGGGTGAAAAATCGGACCACGTCCGTTTGCCACGAAACTTGGTGTGCAGGGTTTTTTGGGGGTGGTGATTCCGATTCTGGGCACCGTTTTTGATATCTTGGAGTGTCATATGTTGTGTATGTAAGTGATGTTTTGCTGGTGCAAGCCTTGAGGCCATATGACGTTTAGAGCAATGGCAAATGGCATGCACCTACTGTATTTGCAGGCTGAGCGCAATCCCGATGTCCGCCGTGAACAAGACAAAAAGAAAGAAAGGCGGGACAGGAACTGGATAGAGGCCGGAAAATGGATGAAGGAGAGCATGCTGCGCATGAGCCCCCAAGATGCAAAGTGGCGGGCAGAAGGGGCTGCTCGCATGCAGGAAGTTGTGCAAGCCAGAGTTGATGAAAGTTGGAAGCACCACACAGCGCGCCATAAAACGTGTCTGTTGGTAGATCGCCCACAGGCATGTCATTTGCGTAGTATGAAATCATGCAAGAATATATAAGCCCATAGTGCATTTTGACACGCCACGCTATATCCATCAATGTCTTGTGTATTTATGCTTGTACTTAAGTAAAAATAACATGTTTTGCTCACAAACTGCACGCCCACAATGCACATATGCCATGCAACCCTGCCCAACATGGCAGGAACAGGATCTGTATCTGGCTCAACTTGTTGCGTTCCCTTTTATTTGCTAACTTGCTTGAATTTGTGCATATACAAGCCTTGCTTTGAGTCAAGCCACCTGTTCGTGCAAGCAGGCACGATCCCTAGCCATGTTAAGTGTGGGTAGCAGTTCATTTTCATGAGGATTCTTGAGGTTCTTTGTGCGCTGGTGCTTTGTGTGCTGGTGCAATAAAAATAGAATGGTGCATGAGTTACAACTTCCCCTCCTCCTTTTATTGTTGTTTCTCAGGTAAAGAGAATAGAGAAGGGTTTTGCTACGTACGTAGGTGTAGGGTACACCTTCCGCATCGATGTGCCGACATGGACGTATCATACCATGGCTGATGTCTTGCCTGCACACAAGGTATGCGGTGTCTTTTCAGAATGCTTTTTAGTGCCAACGCTATTACCAACTAGACTAGGTTTACCCATTGCTGCTCAGGTCCAACATACGATTATGGCAGAGCCGGTACACTGTGGTTGCTTTGGCAGCACCCCTAAGAAACCAAGGATCTGGTATGATCCAGCTGTATTCGCCCAGTATGAGGTCTTGGCTCACTCCGGAACATCCTGCACAGGTAACTTTTGATTTGCTCTAAGATGCATTACATCTTGGCAGTGTCCCTTCTTTTATCAATCCAGTGCCAACCATGCAATTGCAGCGTTTGCTGAAAGCCTCAGCCGCAGCATCACCTTTTTGGGAGATCCTCGCACTGATGCACCTCACATTGATGGCGAGGATTTTCTGTCTGCGTACTTGTCTTATCGTCGGATTACGCAAGTCTTGCATCACCTGGAGGCCCTGGGTGTCCATCAAGAGGATACCTCACCACTCCAAGTATGCCCCATTTGCAGCAAACGCACTGACTCAGGTGATTGGGTCCTTTGTTGCAGTGCATGTGTGTAAGCTTACCTGCCAATTTCCTCACCTGTAGCGGTAGCCTTGCTCTGTGTGTGCCTTGCATATATCTTTTTCTTTGTTGTATCACAAGGCAAAAGACAATTCATCACATGTGCAATCAATTGAAATTGAAATTGTACCACTTGTTGCTCTGTAGAGTATGACGTGTCTTTGTCGATGGATGTTGTCAATAAGGTCAGCCACTTTACGCACGCTGGAAGCGATTTGAATTTGTCACCTCATCTGAACAACTTTTTTGGCAAAGGTGCGCAGTTTAAAGACACGAGGGAAAGAACTCTTTGGCTGCTCATGATCTTGCTGTGATGATGGGTCATGATGGTTGCCACGCAATTGAATGGCTGCAACTTGCTTTGCAGCGGAGCAAGAAGTGGTGGAGCGCACGGCAAGGGGCGAGATGGATGGCATGAACAATTTCAGGGCGGCACACTCTAAGCAAACTGGAAATGAGGATGATGAGGTGCTTATGGGGGAGTGAAGCATTGACTTGGTCCAAGCGCTTCTTTCAATGTATATAATTTCATTTACACCTTTGTGTGATCGATTGCCTGTCACTATGCAGGCAGACTGTCACTCTAATTTGAGATGTGCAAGGACAGAAAGCAAAGTGAACCCCATGTACGACATCAATGGAGTGCTTGGGTGTACCTGTGCACATGGCTTTGCCATCCCAAATTATTTCTGCAATCTCCCAAGGGCAGAGAACTACACCTTTTACATGGTGCGTGCAAATTCGGGATCGTGGCACGTACTGGAACTAGCAGATACCTGACGAAGGAATGTCTAGCAGCTTGGTGAAGTGCCTATCATTCAATCACTGCCTCACGTGGCCTTGTCTTGTGTAGGTGCTCCTCGAGCACATGGTGAAAGAATGCCCAGAATTAAAGAATGTGTACATTGATTTTGGGTGCCGCTTGGGAAAGACATGGGAGCGCCACCTGCAGGTGAGTGTTCATGTGAAAGGATTGCCCTGATTGTTCATGAAGACGCAGGAGGGAGGAAGGAAGGAAGGAAGGAAAGTTTTGCTACATTGCATTGTAAAATGAAATGAAGAGGAATATCGCAGCTGCAACAAAGCGAGCAATTTTGTGTTTGTGTGAAGAGCATCTAGAAGGCCACCCAAGCACGTACCATGGGCTGGGGCCAAAAAAGAGGTACACAAACCACATGATCAGCAAATCACGATGAGCTTATCGTAACTTTCCTCGCCTTGTCCACACACAGGATTTGGGTGAGGATGTGCCAAATTCTGCCAAGGATGTGCGCATCATGGTGAATTGGCTTCATGCCAGCTCCCATGACTTGTCTTGCCAGATTTTGAACAGCGGGCGATTTATGGATGGCACCGGCTGGGTGGTTGGCGAGCAAATTGAGCAGCTGTGGTCTCTCCTCAAGGTGAAATTGTTGACAAATTAAAAAGCCTGAATTGGAAGCTTGACTGGCTTCTCTTTTTCCCTTCTGATGGGTGGTGCATACAGCATGTTATGCCAATGTTCTTCCCTTTCCTAAAATTGATTTAGGGAATCTTTCACTGCCTACATAATTTTTCTTTTCTTTCTTGCGCCCCTTACTTTTCAGGATGCTGCTGGACTGATGCGGTGTATGACCAAGCAGAACCGCCACGATTTCCTAGAGCTCCTCCTGTCAGGTGAGTGTCACAAAATGTATTTTCTTACTTTTTTGTTCCTACTTTTATATTCCTGCTATTATATGTAGACGTCTTTCTTTGATTGCCTGCCTGCCTGCCTGCTTGCCAGCAAGCTTGCCTCATTCTCTCTCTCTCTCTCTCTCTCTCTCTCTCTCCCCCTCTCTCTCTCTCCCTCTCTCTCTCTCTCTCTCTCTCTCTCTCTCTCTCTCTCACATACACACTTCAATTACACGCATGCGTGCATTTCATCTTAATCCTTTTATCATTCCAATGCGCACAGATATCAATGAGCTCAAGTTCACCAAGATTGTTGATTTGCTGAAGTCAAAGACCCGGAGCATGGTTGCCAAGGAGCATGATATCCACAGACGCATCGAGGACATCAAAGGAAAGGCAGCTGATTCAGGTAACAAGGGTCTGATTGACTGTCCAAAATGGCAAACATGCAAGGTCATACTGTGTATGTGTCGTCCTCCTGCTCATATGCGCAAACTCAGGGTTTAATTTCAATTTCTTTGCAGGCGTGGCAGACGTTGAGCAAGCAGCCTCTGATTTCCCCAGCCATCAGCTCGCCTCAACAGATTGCACTGGTCTAGACCCAGCTGAGCAGCGGCAAAAAGAGATGCTGTATGTGCAGCTGCGAGAAATGCAAGATGCTGAGGCAAAGCTCAAGTCCATTGGCTATACGTGGAAAGCCTCTCAAGGCAACACTTGTGGAGAGTTGCTGCTCAAGTATTCCAAGCAGTCAGACATGAATGGGCTGCTTGGAAAAATGGGCAGGCTGGAGCGAGACTTGAAGGTGCGGGAGTCTTGATTGTGCAGAAAACGTGTGCATGTACGACCAAGAAGTGTGCCAATAATGAGAAGAGAATAAGTGCACACAAGCGTGTTGTTGTATGTGTAGTTCCTTCTCTCAATCAGATGTCGAGCACTGAATTTCTTATACGTCCTTCCCCCAAATTGCATCCCACAGATCAGCCCAGAGTGGGACGTTGATTCTGACGTGTACCAAGCTACTTTCAAGGATTTGGCAGCCACACACATTTTCAGGTATGCCCATGTGTGTCTCCATGTTTCTATGAGTGCGTGAATACTCATTTTGCACAGCCAAGTGGCATGTCCATTTTGGCTGACGTTAAATACTCCATCTGACCTTTCCTTTTGTTGCTCGCAAACAAAAATTACACAGTGTACCCCACCATGCTCCATGCATGTGTTCATTACCATGAACTTTGCAGGTAGCAAAGCGCAATTGATGTAATCGTGCACGAGCTGGCAGCTCAGCACTTCAAAGAGCACTAGGCTGGAGTCTGAAGCAAAGCGTGTTCATCACCATGTGCCGTGCAGGTACCAAAGCGCGATTGATGTATTCGTGCACGAGCTGGCAGCTGAGCACTTGAAGAAGCACCGTGCTGGAGTCTCAAGCAAGGTCACACAAGCTGCTGAGTCTAAGATTCAAGCACTGCACAGGAAATTACAAGTGCAGTTGAGTGAGATGTATGTCTGGATGGCAGCAGCAGAAGGAAAGCCTGTGAGTGAGGTGCAGCTTGAGGAAGCTATTGTGAGCGGTATGCTGCTGGGAGAGGCTGCTCCATGGCAGGTTGGAGGTCATGCTTCTGGCGTGCGTATGTTGTTTGGGCGAAGGCTTTTCATGGCGCAAAATGATCTGGCTCGGTGCAGAGAGCAGTTCTCCATGCTGGAGATTGAGAAGAGCAGGCTTTTTGCATGGTTGAGTACCACACTTTCACATGTGAGAGAGCGGCTGGCAGTAGTGCAAAATGGGCTCACAGAAAATGAAGAGCCATGGGGTCTCACACAAGAGCATGGCATGAAGTTCTGGTTGCGATGGCACGCGCGCCGATTGAGAAATCTGCGAAAGCGCGCTGAAAAGAAGTTGATGCATGCTTAAAATGCAGGCGCGTGATTTGGATGCCAATGTACGGTCTTTGCTGCTGTCTTGTGACATGTGACTTTTGGTTAGGACTGTTGTTGGGAAACAAAAGGGGTTGCTCTCACTTAAGAGGACAATGAATTTCATGTGTGTGTATGTATGTGTGTGTGTTCTTGTAAGTGCATATTTTGCTCTCCCAGGGGAGCCAGACAGTGCCCTTCACATTCTTTCAGGATGTAAACACTCCACCTTATCAAATATGGTAACCGAGCGTCACAATATTGCCAGCAGAATCATCCTTTAAGGTGTCAGCAAAGGCCCTCTTGGGGCAGGCCTTGCCTCCATGGACATTGGCAGCGCAGATCGTCTTGCTTTACATAACCTGCACATCCCTGAACACTCAACAAATAGAACCCTTCCAAAATACGTTTTTCCTCGTCGTTTCCTTGACAAACAAGGGCTCACCTCCAGTTGCCCTGATGCAATTTTAGTTGTTCCAATGAAAAGAGTCCCAAGGACCAATTCCCGGTATCCATTGAGAAGTAGAGGGGGGCGCGGAGGGAACAGGGAGCACTCAGCGCCAGCCACAGCCACTCCACCTACTTCCAAGGTCCGTAACCTTAGTCAGCTCCTTGGTCAATTACTGTGAAGACACCAGGCCCAAGAATCAACTGGAGGCCTCCAAGCATCAGCACCGCAAACTATGTAGCCATCTTTCAAGGACCTCAGCTCAAGTCACCCTCCATACCATTATGTTAGGTGTGGGTGGAGTCATCTACACCCATCACACTTTGGAGCCTCAGCTTGGTCTTGACACTCATACAGCCACCAGGCTTGCTCTGAAGCTTCATGCTCATTCTGTTCAATATGCTTATAAACTTGTTAGCACCAGACGCGCTCTTGAGAAGACTTCTCTCAACTCTCATCGCCAAGATCAGGCACGGGCTACTGCTAGCAAAGAAAAGAAAAGAAAAACTACGCAGGCAGTGAAAATACTCCCCACATCAATTAAGGAAAAGAGGATACCTAGGGCCGAGGCACCGTGTATCCCCTTCACCAAGAGAAACAAAAGAAGCAAGTCAATGGGGATCAGGAGGGTTACTAGCAGTAGCCCGAGCCTGATCTTGGTGATGAGAGTTGAGAGAAGTCTTCTCGAGAGCTCGTTTGGTGCTAGTAAGTTTGTAAGCATACTGGACAGAATGAGCATGAAGCTTCCGAGAAAGCTTGGTGGCCTTGGAAGTGTCAAGGCCAAGCTCTTTAAGAGGCTCAAAAGTATGGGGGCTGTAGATGACCCCGCCCACACCCAACAGAATGGTATGGAGGGTGACTTGAGCTGAGGCCCTGGAAAGATGGTGACATAGATCGCGGTGCTGCTGCTTGGAGGCCTCGAGCTGGTTCTTGGGCCGGGTGTCTTCACAGTATTTGACCTCCACAAGATGGACATGTCTCTGCTCTGGAAGGAGCTGACTAGGGTGACGAACCTTGGAAGTGGATGGAGTGGCTGTGTCTGGCGCTGAGTCCTCCCTGTTCCCCACGCGCCCCCCTCTATTCCTCAACGGATACCGGCAATTGGTCCTTGGTGCTGTTTTCGTTGGAACAACTAAAATAGCATCAGGGCGACTTGAAGTAAGCCTGTCTTTGTTAGGGAAGCGATGGGGGAAGATGTATTTAGGGAGGGTTATATTAGTTGAGTGTTCCGGGATTTGTAGGTCCTGTAAAGCAAGACGGTCTGCACTGCCAACCCTCCTGATCCCCATTAATTCTTTGTTTTCTTTCTTCTGGTGAAGGGGATTCACGGTGCCTCGGCCCTAGGTATCTTCTTTTCCTTAATTGATGTGGGGAGTGTTTTCACTGCCTGCGTAGTTTTTCTTTTCTTTTCTTTTTAGGCAACCTATCCAGGTTATCAACTTCCAAAAACAAGGAGTTATTAAGCAGAGTGAATTGATTCCACCTACTTTCTTCTGCAGCTGGCTACGTTTGTCTTCAAGATTCCACTTTGCCTTTTGAAGTGGAGTGCTTTTGAACCTGGGTCAGTGAATCTTAACTCCTGGCTGTTAGACCGTATACATACACCTATGGAACCTATAAAGAACTTTAGTTTCCAAGAACAAGGATTGGATGAGCAGAGTTCAATCATTCCACCTACTTTCTTCTGCAGCTGGCTACATTTGTCTTCAAGATTCCAGTTTGCCCTTTGAAGTGCCACTTAAAGGTAGGCAAGGTAGGCACCAGTGGAGTGGTTTTGAACCTGGGTCAGTGAATCTTAATTTCTAGCTGTCAGGGTATACATACACCTATGGAACCCATAAAGAACTTAAACTTCCAAGGACAAGGATTGGATGAGCAGAGTTTAGTCATTCCACCTACTTTCTTCTGCAGCTGGCTAAATTTGTCTTCAGGATTCCAGTTTGACCTTTGAAGTGGAGTGGTTTTGAACCTGGGTCAGTGAATTTAAACTTCTAGATGTCAGGGTATACATACATCATGATGATCCTTGGAATATACATACATCATGATGATCCCCGGAAACTATCGAGGATTTCAGCATCCAAAATCAGGAACTGCATGAGCACAATTCAAAGTTGTAGCTTGCTTGTTTTTTTAGGCAGCTGGCTATATTTATCTACAGGATTGCCTCTCCAGCCTCTATGATGCAGTAATGAAGTATTAAAAAAACAAACTGCGTTTCCAGTCAATATTCAGTAAGCTGGTCATGCCTGAAGTTTGAACTCCGGTCACTTCAACGCTGCCTCTTGCTTTGACTCTTCATCCTCCCCCATATCTGCAACATATGGCATCAAAAGAGGGTACAAACCACACACGCATGGCTCACCACATTCACACTGATCCTTTCACACTTAGTTATGCACGGCCACCAGCAAAACACAGCAGAAGCCAACGGCCGTGCACCTTACCATATGCGCACAATACACCACAAGAAAAGAAACAACTAGGAAGATGACCCCTTCACCAGAGAAAGATAAGGAAAGTCAATGGGGATCAGGAGGGTTGTGCTAATTAGACGGGCAGCCCATCACAAAAGACAGCATTCATACATGCGACAGCGTGGTCTATGACCTACCTGCCAAGGCATTGTGCACAGCCACTTCTAGCCTGTTATAACCCTTGAACTTTATCTGAAGCTCATCCATTTTTTTCTGCTTTCCCCTCAGGCTTTTCAAGTTTTCCTTACTTCGAGGTTGCTCCTCCTCCAGCAGCACTGTGTTGGTACTGTCCCTCAGCCACCTTTTATAGGCTGGATTCTGCAAAGCATGATTGACATAGCAGTAAGTAACTAGGAAAGCCAAGCATGGGCACACAACTTCAAGCTTGACAACACAACACAGCACAGCACAGCACAGCCTTTTGTCAACAAAACATGAACAATACATAACTTGAAAGAAAGAAGATGAGACTGCAAACCACTCTCTGTGGGGTTGGTGTTTGATATTCCTCGCATACCGACTCATGTTGGACTGGTATACAGAGAGCTAAAAAGTGCGTACACAATCTCCATGCCCACACACAAGCATTTTTCCATGCCCACTCTAAGCATCGCAACCCTGATTCTTTTGTTGCGCAAGTGTCATGTACTTGTGACACAAAAGTGTATCTGTATGCTAAAATGTCTATTTCAGAAGTGGGGCAGCAACTCCCTAGGTTAAGGCAAAGGATGACTACTGATTGAATGTAAAACAACGCACCTGTCCTTGTGAGTCTGCCTCAGACTCATCATCATCTTCACTGATGTCCTCATACCCGCTGTCAGTTTCAGAGCTGCCTTCATTGCCCTTATCGCTGTTGAACTGACGACCCTTGCTCTTCTTTGCGCGCGCATTGGAGCCATCACTTGAAGTGTGGCTGTCATCTACATCTGAAGAGGATGTAGATCCTTGGAAACGAGCAGGCTTGCGTTTTTGGCGCGCCTGGCGCTGGAGGACAGGAGGAGTTGGTAGCTGTTGAGATGATGATGCTGCATCCGCATGTGCCACCAGTGGTTTTTTCTTAGACCCCCCTGGCCGTCCACGCTTCTTTGCAGGGGGACCTGAGTATGTCAAAGAAAGGGTGCTCAAGCATAAACAAATTTGCCGTATTTTGAGCAACATTTTCATCAACCTTGGCCAAAAATCTGTTGCACATAATAAGCTATTGCAAATACAAGTTCCTAAAACACATGCTTGCTTGCTACAAGTAAAAGGTTGCTGCTGGTGGATGTGGGTGCAAGCCTTGCATTTGAGAGCAGCAACATAACTTTAGTCATCCCTCATATCGACACAAAACGCAGGACAGGCTTGCAGCATGAGCATGATCAGCATCAGTAATGACAGACGCACGCTTCTAGATGTGAACACAAACGCCTTGTACCTGATGCCTGTCCTGCTCCTGGGGCTGCATTTGGCGCAGGTGGCGGCACCAGCGCTGCCGCAGGTGTAACGGCAGCAGCATCTCTGACTACGTCATGACCTGCATAAAATTGGCAAGTGATTCATACCACTCTCGCACTTGCACAGCATGCAGAGCAAGCTTGCAGCATGAGCATGATCAGCATCAGCATTGACGAACACTTCAAGATATGGACACAAACGCCTTGTACCTGATGCCTGTCCTGCTCTTGGGGCTGCATTTGGCGCGGGTGGCGGCACCAGCGCTGCCGCAGGTGCAACGGCAGCAGCATCACTTGCTCTACGCACACGGGCAGGCCCCCTTCCGGCGGCAGCACCTGCTCACAAATGTGTGTGTGTAAGCACGCACAAGTGCATGGCATGCGTGCGCAGTAAGGGGTACGGACATATGCGCACACAACGATTGTGCGCAAATTGGCAAGTGAACCGTTCGCCACTTTCGCATTTGCACAGCATGCAGAGCAAGCTTGCAACAAGAATCAACGCCAGCGCTGAAGGACACGGCTGAGTATGCACGCACGCCTTGTACCTGATGCCTGATCTGCTCCTGGGGCTGCATTTGGCGCAGGTGGCGGCAGTGGCGCTGCTGCAGGTGCATCGGAAGCCCCATCACTTGCTCCACGCGCATGGGCAGGCCCCCTTCCGGCGGCAGCACCTGCTCACAAATGTGTGTGTGTGTGTAAGCACGCACAAGTGCATGGCATGCGTGCGCAGTAAGGGGTACGGACATATGCGCACACAACGATTGTGCGCAAATTGGCAAGTGAACCGTACGCCACTTTCGCATTCGCACAGCATGCAGAGCAAGCTTGCAACAAGAATCAACGCCAGCGCTGAAGGACACGGCTGAGTATGCACGCACGCCTTGTACCTGATGCCTGATCTGCTCCTGGGGCTGCATTTGGCGCAGGTGGCGGCAGTGGCGCTGCTGCAGGTGCATCGGAAGCCCCATCACTTGCTCCACGCGCATGGGCAGGCCCCCTTCCGGCGGCAGCACCTGATCGTATGTGTGTGTATTGCAAAACTGCATGGTGTACGCATTCAGCATTGCATTCCAGTTGGATCCATGCAGATCAGCATGCTAGTGACATTTTGGCAGCCCTTTCGTTTGTAGAGGCTGATCAGTGAGTTGGTATAACGTATAACGTGAGTTGGTATAACGTGGTGAGTTGGTATAACGTGATCAGTGAGTTTCGTTTGTGCAGTCTGATCAGTGAGTTGGTATAACACAAGAGCTGGATGTGCACATGCGGCAATTCCTATAGTATCCATCATGGTGCACACACCACTCATTGCCTCATTACCTGCTCTTTGCTGCCCACCTCCTCTGCGGCTTCCACGGCTTGTGCGAGCTATGATTGCTCTACCAGCACCTGATGCTGCCAGGGCATCCCGCCTCACAGATGCCCTGCCCTCCCCTTCCCCTTGCTCCTCAGCTTGTGCTTCAGCATCTCGAACAATCTGCTGACGCTCCTTTCTTAGACGTATATAAGGCCCAAGACTGCTGGGCCTTGGTCATGAGAAGCATAGAGAAGAGCTTCCTGCTTGCCTTGTTCCCTCCTGCTCTCCTACAACCCCCTCTGGAACCTCCTGAAGCCCTGGCCCCTCCTTGCTGCGGCTCCCTTGCCCTGTCAACATCCTCATCGCTGCTACCTTCCCCGTTCTGTTGCTGCCTACCACCCCTTCCACCCGCTGCATCCCCCATGAGCTCATCTGCCTCAGGGTCCTCATCAAATACAGGAGCCACATAACGCTTTTCCATAGCCTCCGCTGCTTGCTCCATGCGTCCCGGGGGGAGCAACTTCTCGTCAACAAGGATCTGCGCTAGCTGGGAGAACTCGGGCCAACCACCTTCTGCAGCTCCATGACATGTAAGCTCCACTTGTGCATCTAGTGTGTGAACAGGGTCCAGAAGCCTTGCACAGAGGTCTTCAAAAGCAGCCTGCACAAGTTGTGCAAGAAGTTTGTGGCAATTCGGGAGCAATGGCAACCAATAGAAATCTCTTGTTCATGTCAGGTTGAAACAAGAATGTGTGCGCGCGCGTGCACACACACACACACACATACACACACACACACACACACACACACACACCAATTTATCCAAAACAGTGCCCAGATTTGGAATCACCACCCCCAGAAAACCCTGCACACCAAGTTTCGTGGCAAACGGACATGGTCCAATTTTTCACCCCCCTCTTCAGACATGCTTCAAACCCCCCTTTTCTGTGCACATGTAAGCCAATTTCTTGGTCAGTGCACACAACCACAACATGCACACCCCAACTTGGACACTCCAAGATATCAAAAACGGTGCCCAGAATCAGAATCACCACCCCCCAAAAACCCTGCACACCAAGTTTTGTGGCAAACGGACGTGGTCCGATTTTTCACCCCCCTCTTCAGACATGCTTCAAAACCCCCTTTTACGTGCACACGCAAGCCACTTCTGGGTCAGTGCACACAACCCACATCCCATCAGTCACATTTTGCATGCAATGGCACATGCATGCGTGCTTGCTTGCAAGCATGCAGCCTGTCAGTTCTTCATCATGGCTCAGTGCATGTGTGATGATCATTCTTACCAGTGCAGCTAACGACACGAAGTCCCACTGCTTGCCGAAAAACACAATGTCACCAGCCTTCAGTGCGCCCCGTCCTCTTGATATCATGAGCATACCATACGGCGTGACATGCTTACTTGCAAACTGTTTGATACCCCTAAACTTGCTGTCCCTGGCATTGCACAGGGCTGATGCAGTGGAAGGCTCACGAGTCTCATCAAAGAGCTGTTCAGCTGTAGCACCCCCCAAGTTCGTTTCCATTGATTCACGTAATGATTATTATTTATTTATTTATTATAAGCTTCAAGCTCGGGCAAATTAATTGTTGCCAGCATTCATTTGTGGGGGTGAGCCAGGCCGCGGCAGGAGCAGCAGGCAGCTGCTGTTGGCCCTCAGGAGTGCAGCTTGGCAGACGGGGGTGTGCAGGGAGGCCTCCTGAATATTTTCTGCACTCTGCTCAGAGTTCACTCTTCCCAAGCCAAAAAAGCACCTCTTCTGGCACTGAGAACGTGAACCTTTTCACCGGGAGGTCTAACTGTTTTGACTTAGGCAAGCACAAGCCAAGAAACATCATGTTTCTTCTATGATAGCGCGCTTTCGTTTACATGCTCACACCCTGGAAATTGAGACATCACCGTGGCATAAGCACACATCTGCATGTGATAGATGTGACCAATGATGACTCCAAGATGAAACACACACACAGACTAATTTTGGACGAGATAGGCACTTTTTACTTTATTCAAGCTATTCCAGATGATGTTTTTCATTTCTTACAGAAGCAAACTAGAGACTTATAATTTTATCTCCAATTTCATGGATATTTTGTGTATGGCTGGAACAGTTGTGCAGGCCGAGCAACCAAACTATTTGGCTGAAGGTCAAATCTCATTGTCACCTTCCTTTCCAGCTGGCAGCAGAAATGGAATCTCAACTATTAAACAGCAAGACCCTTGCTCGGACCTGTTTTTTGTCCTTGAAGGCAGATACTATCCGCCTATAGTATAGCAAACTAACCTTACCTCGTACCTGTCTTCTTTCTCTGCCTGCCGTGCTCCTCTGAGTCTGAACTTCGTGATGGGGAGTCATAGCCTTAGAACCAATATGGCTCCTTTTCCTTAATTGATGCGGGGGGTCTCACCGCCTACATAGTTGTTTTTTCCTCCCACAAGAGGAAAAATAACGTCAGCCAAAAAATAGACTGCATGCAATAAGGAAATTTCTAACTAGCAAGCTAGCAAGGGTCTCACCAAACTTTCTGATTGAAGGCTAAACAGCAATGTAGAACTCTACCTGTCATACATAAAGAAAAAGAATTGGGTAGGCAGAGGTAACATCCACAAAATCAATTCAAGAAAAGGAGACAATGGCCTTGACGCAATCCTCAGTAAGGAAGAATTCCCAGCCCTCTCTCTCACAGCAGTCTAGCTAGAGCGTGACTAGCGGCGCGCTGAAACCTCATGTTATCAGACTCAGTGAGACAAAAGCTCCATTTTAATCTGGCAGGTCCAGCGCATCTGCTTCCCCGCCTTCATCTTCTGCATGCAATGTAAGCCTCTCCACTCCCGCCTCTGCTCCTCCTGGTACCTCTACCTCCTCCTTGCCATGGCATAACACATCTCTGCTGCAACCCTGCTGCTGCTGCTGCTGCTGCTGCTGCTGCTGCTGGAAGACCCCAGTGCTGCCAGATAACCCATCACCACCCTCCCCATCCCTTTCCCCTTGGGACCTGGCCAAAGCTTTTGATGTTTTCTGCCCCTGCTGCTGCTGCTGCTGCTGATGCCCTGCGCCTGGCGTACATGCTGATGTGTCTGAGGGTACTGCTGCTTGAGTGGGTGAGTGATTCGGCTGCGACAATGCTTCACCCCTTTGGCGTGCTGAGCTGCTGGGCGCAGCCTCCTGCACAGAATCAGCTTTGCTCACTGCGCTGGGTGCTGCTGCTGGACTTGAAACCCCCGAGTGCTTCCCTGCCACTATTGTATTCGTGGCTGCTGTTGGGGTTGCAGCTGCTGTGTCTGTGGCTGCTGATGTGGTGGCAGCTGCTTGCGTGGTGGACCCCTGGTTGCGCACCACAGTCAGTGCACCTCCGACCGGATGGTAAGCGCACCAGACACCCAAGATCTGCACGCACGCATACGTTAGGTGTGCAAGCAATTTGTAGTTTGTTGTTGAAATTGCTAGAAAACGAGTGCAACCTTGACCAGGTGGTATGCCCACAAGATTCACAACCTCTGTATGCTTGCACGTGTCAAATGCAAGCATTTTGATGTGCATTATGAATGACCTCAAAGTGAAAGCATCCCTGACCGAGTGGCATGCGCACCAGCCACCCAGGACTTGCATGCATGCATGCATGTGTGGATGCACGCGTCTTGTTCTTTTGTCACCATCACGTATGCATGTGTGTGTGAAACAAGAGTGCCTGAATGCTCAAGGAGTGCGCACCTTACGATCACGATCTGCATGCGTGCACATGCTGGATGCAAGCCCTGCGATGTTTTACTAACACTCATCGAACCATGCTGTACCTGTGTAATGTATGACTATGTAATCTTTTCAGTGCTTCGCCCATACAGGTAAGCTGGATGCCACGGATACGAATGGCCACATGCACCACCAGGTGCCACCTTATCATTACAGTGCCAAGTACACATGTAAGTTCTGAGGCTTTCACCCAGAGCCAATGCAAAATACGCATCTCAGCCCTGAACATTCCTCACAAAGGGTTCACTTCTCTTTGACACATCCTTCTGTTGCACTCTCACGGCTGACCTCATTCCTTTTCTCCCGTGCTATTCAAATTCCACGCTGACTACTTCACCCTATCCCGTCCTTGCAACCTGTCTGTGCGCTTGAGATTCCCTCACCCTATCACTGACTACTCACCCTATCCCGCTCTCGCGGCTTGTCTGCACGCTTGAGCTTCAACTGTAATGCCAGGCCATCAGTGGCCAACAGCCCTATTGTGACCCACACAATGGGCGGCTGTTCTCCTGTATTGAGATAGAAAACACACTGTTAAGAAAAAGGACATAACAAGGACGAACATCAAGCAGGCCATCAGTGGCCAACAGCCCTATTGTGAACCACACGATGGGCGGCTGTTCTCCTGTATTGAGATAGAAAACACACTGTTAAGAAAAAGGACATAACAAGGACGAACATCAAGCAGGCCATCAGTGGCCAACAGCCCTATTGTGAACCACACGATGGGCGGCTGTTCTCCTGTATTGAGATAGAAAACACACTGTTAAGAAAAAGGACATAACAAGGACGAACATCAAGCAGGCCATCAGTGGCCAACAGCCCTATTGTGACCCACACGATGGGCGGCTGTTCTCCTGTATTGAGATAGAAAACACACTGTTAAGAAAAAGGACATAACAAGGACGAACATCAAGCAGGCCATCAGTGGCCAACAGCCCTATTGTGACCCACACGATGGGCGGCTGTTCTCCTGTATTGAGATAGAAAACACACTGTTAAGAAAAAGGACATAACAAGGACGAACATCAAGCAGGCCATCAGTGGCCAACAGCCCTATTGTGACCCACACGATGGGCGGCTGTTCTCCTGTATTGAGATAGAAAACACACTGTTAAGAAAAAGGACATAACAAGGACGAACATCAAGCAGGCCATCAGTGGCCAACAGCCCTATTGTGAACCACACGATGGGCGGCTGTTCTCCTGTGGCAAGAAAATAAATATTTAGTTGACAAGAAGGGCATAGCAATGGAATCAAGCATGTGGCAGAGGCAAACAGTACCATCATGACCCAAATGATGGGCGGCTTTATATGTACACGTCAAGTATATGAATATATAAATATGTTGTGCGTGTGATATCATTCTTTTCCATGCACTCTCATCACAAACACTGGTCTCATACAAGCATGCCCTCACACTGCGGCACACAATCCTGAGGGTGCATTGAGTAGCATACGCATCTGGCAAGAAGACTGCTGCAAAGCTGCACTCTTTTTCATGAGGAGTGCACTTCTGTATAATGGGATTAATCTTTTTATCATCATCGTTTTCATCAAGTTGTATCATTATAAGCGGGATGCACTGTGGTGCGGTGATATTATCTTTGGGGAAGTATCAGAATAAAATTACAGATTGTCTGTGTCTGCTTGTTGTGTCTGCTTTGCCTAGTTTTCTTTGGTCTTGCTTCGTTTTGGTTGTGTTGTCCTTGATTGTGTTGTCCTTGATTGTGTTGTGCTTGATTGTGTTGTGCTTGATAGTGTTGTCCTTGGCTGTGTTGTGCTTGGTTATGTCATGCTTGGTTGTGTCTGCTTTGCTGTGCTGCGCAATGTCTGACAGAGAGGCTGTGGTGCAGCCGTGGTGCATTTTTCATCTGGGTCACCCTTGAGAGCCCCGTCCTGCTTGTGCGGAATGCAGCCCACCATGAGAAATTGTATCCCTTAAGCTCATTATACAGGACTGCAAGGATCCCCTCATGCAAACATTATTCTTTGAGAGCCCCGCTCTGGTTCGGGCACAATGCAGCTCATCATGAAGGACTGTGAACATCCCTCAAGCTCATCCCTCGAGCTCATCATGAAGGACCGCAAGCGTCCCCTCATGCAAACATGTCATGCTTTGAGAGCCCCACACTGGCTTGTGCACCATGCAACCTATCACGAGGGACTGTGAGCATCCCCCATGTGCTGCAAAGCACAGCCTGCATTCTATTGTGGCCTCCGCAGGAGTGGAGTAGTGGCCACAACGTTGATTACGATTGTGCTTTGGTACTGCGTCACCTGTACCAAAGCGCAGCCTGCTTAAATAAGGATGCCTCCAAGGAAAAAACCAAGGATATCGTGAAAATTTCATTCAAGCAGTGCACCACCTGCTGTGCTGCGCGGTGCCGAATACTTTTACTGGGGATGTCCTGCACCCTCTGACAGACATATCAAGGAAATTGTTAACTGAAGATTTCCTTCACTTTCTGACTGCTGCCTTATCAAGGAAACATAACGTACACAAAGAAAGGCATGAGTACTGCGGTCCCTGCCTTGCTGCAGGATGTCATCCCAGGCAGGCTGACAAGGTCCTTGCAAATCGGCTGATTGCAAGGGGAAAAATCCAAATATAGAACTAAAGGCCCCAACACGTCGCAGATATTATCATTATTGAAGTTGCTGCAGGCATAAAATACCTGCTTTACTGCGCAGCGCTACTTCAGGCAGGCTGATGAGGGCCTCCGCAATAAGTGTGGCAGGGGCAGGCAGGGGGTCCTGACTGCTGGCGGACCTGCGAGGTGATCCGTCCACATGTGTGTGTGTGTGTGTCAGGGGCAGGCAGGGGGTCCTGACTGCTGGCAGACTTGCGAGGTGATCCGTCCACATGAACAAGCGCGTTTGTGTGTGTGTATGTGTGTGTGTGTTTGTGTGTGTGTGTGTGTGTGTGCTAGTGTGTTTATGTGTATGTGTGTGCATGCGCATGCACGTCGTGTGCATTCATGATCCACCAGACTCGCACTCACTTATTTGTACTCGTGGCAGCTTCCGATGGGTTCTCAGTGCAGCGAACCACAGCCTTGCCTGCACACACATGCGGAAGTGTCAAATGAGCATCCAAACGGCTGTGTCAGGCGCGTATCCAAATGAGCAATTAATGATTGTGTCAAATGCGCATCCAAATGGCTATGCAGGTAAGCAAACAAGGCAGGTACAGGCTTGCCCTCGAGGCAGATTTGCAAGCAGGTCCAGTCATTCCAGCTGTGCAGGGAGGCATAGAGGGTTTCCAGACGCATGCTTGCTGTGCTCACGCAAGGCTCACTGTGCAGGCTTGCACGCTGTGGACGTCAGGCACAGGAGCTTTCTGCAGGCATGCTTGCAGGTGCAGGCATGCGCGCAGGTGCAGGTGGGACAAAGAGCCTTCCTGCAGGCATGCTCACAGGTGTAGGCAAGGCGTGGAGGCTTTCTGCAGGCATGCTCGCAGGTGCAGGTGGGACAAAGAGCCTCCCTGCAGGCATGCTCACAGGTGTAGGCAAGGCATGGAGGCTTTCTGCAGGCATGCCTGCAGGTGCAGGCAAACTCGCAGGTACAGGCAACGCGTAGAGTTTTTTAAAAGCATGCCCCCAGGTGCAGGCATACCTGCAGGTGTAGACAAGGTTGCAGGCAAGGCATGCTTGCAGGTGCAGGCAAGGCATAGAGGGTTCCCACAAGCATGCTTAAAAGGCACCTTTTGTTGTTTCGTGATTTGTGCTTAGCTTCCCTCCTCCTCAGTGCCCATGAGATCAAGGCTGCCAAACAGTCCCCATGATTTCCATTCATCAAAACTAATCATAGTGGACAACGAGGAAGCTGCTTGAGCTCCATCTTCCAGCTTAAAGCACCTGGACCTGGTACCAACATTAAAAATTCCATGTAAGCGCTTGCATGCACACATGCTTGCACCAATTACCTAAGCATGCAAACTCCACTCAACATGGGTACAGCGTGAACAGGCCAAATTTTGATGACAAATCAAATTGTTGATAAGAATTCGTTTATTGATGCTCTGTCTGCTTCAAATCCACGTGAAATTTTGTGAACTTGCCTGATATTGGTAAGGGTCTGGAGGACTCAAGATCCATAGGCAGCAGGCGGTACCTGTGTGTGTGTGTGCGTATGTATGCGTGCGTTGTGTGTGTGCTGCAAGTGAGTGCACATGCCAGCATACGCATCTCAAGCCCTGAAAAGTAATAAAGAGAGACCTGCTTCAGTGATTTGGTAACCGGACATACTCTGTTGGTGCGCCAAAAGGTCTTGCTCAAAGTCAGAGTTAGTGTCGAGAAAGACCTGCTCCGGTGATTTGACTGCCGGATCTGCTCTGTAGGTGCGCCTAAAGGCCATGCTTAGAGTCAGAGTCAGAGACAAGAGAGATCGGCTCCAGTGATTTGACAACCAGATCTGCTCTGTAGGTACGCCAAAACGCCGCGTCACGAGAGGTTTAATGAAAATGACTCACCTCAATCCCTGAAGGTGCTCAAGAGAGACTGGCTCTGGTGGTTTAGTGGGGTCCAACTCAAACACGTAGTCACTCCATGCCTCCATAACTCCGCTCTCGTGAGCCTGGTGTGGAGGAGTGGATTTAACTTCGTATGATCTAGCACTGTATTGGTATTTTGCACAAAAGAGACTGTGGGTGTGCACAGGGGTACCTGTGCTTGCACGAATCAGAGCAAGGTCTGTGCACAAGCTTGCAGCTTCTTGAAGAAAAAGCAAGTTATTAACACGGCAGCTTCGACACGCATAGTAGGACTTTTTTGAGCTTTTTTGGCCCACTCCATTTGCTTGTACTCAAGGGCATAGCACAACCAACCTCAAGCTAAAGATACGTGTGGCTGATTTCTCTTTCCTGGCCTGGACCTAGGAAAAGGCCTTAGGCTTGAGCCTTCCTCCAATATATGCCCCCCAAATCAGACTCAGTGTCTTTGGCAAAAGTCTTTTGGGCAAGGAAAGGCATGCCCCTATCACATCAGAGTTAAAGTCTGAAATGCAGCAAAAGACACGCACACACACACACACACACACACACACACACACACACACACACACACACACTCACACACGCGCGCGCGCAAACACAACCACACCTTGCGCCAGCTGCTGAGCCTCACAGGCCCTGGACCCCAGCCCTTGCTGCGGCTGCTTTGAGTGGCGCTGCCACTGCTGCCCAAAGGATCGCCGTGGGCAGCCCCGCTCTGCGCCTTTGTTGGGTCTGTGAGTCCCCCAAGGTCAGCCATGAAGTCAGCCATGAAGTCAAAGGACTGCAGCATGTGTTTGTATGTGTGTGTGTGTGAGAGCGGCGCACAAGTGTGCACGCATATTCATCCAAAGGTAAAGCAGTGCTCTCCAGTAAATGTCAACAATTATTTAAGTCTTAAATCCAAGTTACTCAACTGCTTCACCTACACTCTGCTGCTGTGTCTAAACATGCAGTACAGAGCGCGTAAAAAGCAAGTACAAACATGCACACCCACTAATTCAAATTGAATGTATGGACAAGCAGCACATCTTCGTCAGGCTCTTATGCAAGGCCGTGGCTGTCTGCTGAGCACTTCACACTGTTCAGAACGAGCTCTCTTCAGAAACAAATGAAGTCCAACCACCCATACTGCTCCTGCATTTGAAGGCTAGGTTTTGTGCTTCCTATTACACCAGTATGTGCTCATTTGGCACTGTGCTCAACCTGCTGCTTGGGCTGAGCAGCAAGCCCTCTTGCTTCCTGCTGCTTCCAATCCTCAGTTGCAGAGACCCCTCACTAGAGCTCAAAAAGCTTTCCATTCCCAGCTGTTGCTCCTCAAGCACCTTAGGGCCTTCATTTTCATTCATACCGCAAAAATCCTCATAAATAGTTGTTCTCCACAATTATGCACATTCCTGTATGCTCCAAATTGTTTTGGGCGTCCACAGTCATCCCACCCCTTCAAAAAACACATTATTGCAGAATGATATCATGAAGATTAGGTACACACTTGTAAATACTCACACAGCACTCCTACATCAGGCTTCCATGTGAGGCCGTTGTTGTCTGCCAAAAGTCTCTCTCTCACACACATACACAATCGCACACACATAAGCAGCTCACCTGGGTAAGACTCTCATACATAGCTCTGGCTGTTTGCCGAGAGCCTTCAGGACTGAATTGGGACTGCGCCTGGGACAGGGCCAGGCCACGCCAGTCTGGCACAGCCAACAACGAATCACGGAGCTGCGAGGTTCAGAATGAAAAGCAAAGGCAGCAGCAGGTGCTCAGGATTTGCCTAGGACAGGGTCAGGCTATGTTAGTCTGGTACCAGCAATGATCTAAGGAGAAGCCATCCACAGCATTGTGGGCCATTGAGCCAGATTTACCAGAGCTGCCAAACAGGTTGCCTCAGGCCTATGCATCTGAGTGTGCCTCATTTGGAGCAATCTATGCATCAGAAACCAATGCAGAATTCACAAAAGGCACTGCTACGAAAACGAGCGCATTGCAGGCTGTGCTTGGGTCAGGTCTATACAACTGATCTATGCCATTAAGGACCTTGGTTCGAAATTGGAGCCAAAACTTCAGCACTCACTGCAGGCACTGCCTCCAATATTAAAGCAGCATTGCGGGCCGTGCTTGGGTCAGATCCCACACCCAATGCCATCTCGTCCAGCACTCGCTGCAGGTCTTTCAGCACCTGATTCGGGCAATTGTGATAGCGAGGGGGCATGGTATAGGGTCATTCATTTGCACCAGCCAGTAATGACTTTATCTTGTGGGTCTGGCATCGTTTGGATATCCATTCCTCCCTTTTCTTATGGGAACAAAGCTGCCTTTGACCTTGTGAGCAAGAGGTTGATGCAGAAGCATGGAATAGAAAAGCAAAAACAATCAGCAGAAAATTTGAACCTGATCGCACCTGGATGTATAGAAGTGCATTTGTGTGAATAAGAGAGGGAGAACCCTTTAGCATCTATGAATGGGAGCAAAAAAGCGCGACGACCAGCACAAGTTGCAGGCTTAGTCAGTGCCAGCATTGCTTGGTAGCAGGTCTAGCCAGCATGAAAAAGCCAGCCTTTAAAAACGTGAGTGACTGCTTGTGATGCTCTGATCCCTGATCCCACAATGAGACGCGGGTTATTGCTTGTGATGCTCTGGTCCCTGATCCCACAATGAGACGTGGGCAATTGCTTGTGATGCCCTGGTCCCTGAATGATGCCCTGCCCAACCCTTTTATACGTAGCACTGGTCAAACAGCAACTCATTCACAAAGCGCTTCAGGGTGAGGAGGCAGCCCCTGCGCTACTCATCAAAGCCACACACACCGCACAAACACTTGTATATACCCTATGTAGAGCACCATGTCATGAAGTCATGAAGTCATGAAGCCTGAGGCCACGAGGCTAGCACTAGTGCCTGAAGCCCTATGTCATGGATCCAAGCTCACATGTGAACCACTTCTGTGGCACACACCAGGATCTGGTCAAACATTGGCTCGCTCATCAAGCGCTTCAGCGTGAGCAGGCGTTCCATGCGCCACTCATCACAGCCACACTTGGTCTACGCTCACCGGGATCTGGTCAAACAGCAGCTCATTCATGAAGCGTTTCAGAGTGAGCAGGCGGTCCCTGCGCCACTCATCAAAGCCATACTTGGCTCTGCTCTTGGGCTCGACCACCAGGTTGGTGACGGTCAGCCACACCTGCACAAGGGTTGAGCAACCCAGCTGTTTCTACGAGGGTGTCATGGGCATGCAGCCCTGGCTCTGAACTTGCCACCTTGCAAGCGTCTTTTCCACTTGGGTGTCTGCAGCCCATTTCAACGTTCCATCCTGACACAGAGGACGCCCCACCCTTGCAGAAGCAAGAGAACATTGCTGACGCATCCCCCGTTTGCCCTGGGGGCCGTGGAGGCAGCATATGGACACAGGGACACCCATTATGCCCATGATGTGCAGGGCTTGTGTGGTGCTGGGAAAGAGGAGTGCAGATAAAGAGCAGTGGCTGGCGTGGTGCAGAGAAAGAGGAGTGCAAATAAAGAGGATCAGCACAGGGAAAAAGAAGTGCAGAGAAAGAGGAATGCAGGGAAAGAGGAGTGGCTCGTGCGGTGCAGAGAAAATGGAGTGCAGGGAAAGAGCAGTAGCTCGTGCGGTGCTAAGAAAAAGGAGAGCAGGGAAAGAGGAGTGGCTCATGTAGTGCGGCGAAAGAGGAGCGGCACTTTAGCATCACTTTTGTGCATCCAGGCATTTTTGAATACATATGCTGCACACCTGCCACCTACGCAATAAACATGCCTAAGCAATAAACATTCACCTTGCCTACATAATAAACATCTACCCATCACACCTACCAACAATCAACATCGACCTCATCAAAATGAGCAAACCTGCTCAAATTCCCATCTTTACTGCATGCATGCATTCTCATAAGCATCATGCCAGACCGGCTAACGCATCCACATGAGTCAGGCCTACTAACACATCCATAAGATTCTGGCACACTAACAGCTCCACATGAGCCAGGCACACTAACAAATGCATAAGATTCAGGCCCTCCGACAAATCCATAGGTATCAAGCCCACTATTACGCCCACGTTGCACCATGGATGCAACCTCGCACATGCTATCATGGAGATCTTGATCTTATCTTGCACATGGACACCACCACAACTTATCTACCATGCACAAACTTTCGCAGATCTTCTGCAAATCAGGGTCCAATTATGTTTCTTCAAGAATTACCTGCGCATCTGCTTGTGAGAGCCTGAATCTGTCCACTGCCTCCACAGCTTGCCACTGGTTATTCATCCACTTTTCAAAGGCGCCATTTGGCCTGCGTGGTACAGAGGCATGCACACTTTCAAAGACGCCATTTGGTCTGCGTGGTACAGAGGTGTGCACATTTTCAAAGACGCCATCTGGCCTGCGTGGTACAGAGGCGTGCACATGATGTGCGGACAGAGAAGCTGTGGCTGTCGGGTGTGCCTCGCCAACCCACGATCAAGGACTTGGCTTCAACAGCTGCGGAAAGTTGATGCCGACCCCACTCAAAAAAGTTGACCATACATACAGATAATGATTAAAACCAACCTTGCATGCATGTCCTTGGCTGTGTGACACGGCAGAGACACATGGAAGAGTGGCATGGAAGAGTGACATGGCGCAAAGAAGGGTTGTGGATTCATGCCAATTTGCTTGCATCGCTGTGGCTGCTAGTTTGAACAGCACTTGTGAATCAAGGTTGGGAAGTTCAAACAATTGAAGCACAATTTCTCATCCTTGCAAATGAGTGGGAATATGAGCAATGCCCCTTGGCTTCAGGCACCCCTTGTGCCTCAACAAGTGCTTGATCTTGAGCATGCATGCATGCTTTTGGCAGAATGTACAGGGCATGGACGAGGGTTGTGCTATCATGCAATCACACCCTTGGTGCTTAGTGACGCAGCTGCGGGATACAACTGCGCTTTACATCGAGGGAGCATCACTGTGCAGTTTGGGCTGAAAATTCATCAACTAAGACAACCCATCAGCTATGCATGGCAGCGCGGCAGCTGAACAAAGTGCATTTCAAAGCAAGGGGGCATGTGCACGTTTCTGACCGTCAGCTAGTTCAGTGTGACCATCAATCAACCACCAGCATATGGGTGTGAGGAAGGCGCTTCTCCATGCTCGTACTCATCACCAACACCGCAAAGAGTCTCCTCAGAAGGCAAGCCCAAACGCATGCCAAGACCCACAAACACACTCACACCCAAACACACACAAACAAAGGCCCACACCCGCACAATCATCCACATCCAAACATGTACTTGCATCCACCCATCCATAAGGGACCACGTAGCCACCCATTATACCCAAACTAACACGCCCACACATAGTCACGGCACTCATGCATGCCGACGTTTACAGAAGCCATCCAACCACCCATTTACAGAACTGACACGCCTAAAAACAGTCACATCACTCATGCACACCTGCATTTACAGGACCCATATACATGCCCACTCCAACACCCTCAAGCGCCTTCATCTCACCCACACGGTGATTGACCTAGAAGGGGCACCAGGGCCTTGAGCATGTTATTCCATGAGCCACCTCTCACCACACCCATCTTGACAATCCACACCCCGAACCATACCCACCCGCACCCAGACATATGCCCACAACATCCCCCACACACCTGCGCCTCACCCACGGCGGTTGATCTAGAAGCGGTACCAGGGCCATGAGCGTGTCATTTGTGGCCACCACTCTACTGAGGAGGCCCATGGGGAGGGTAGTCAAGCCATCTGTCAGGTACCTGCAAAAGAGGGGGTGGTTGTGACAGAGAGGGAATTGCTATTGATGGATTGAGGGTTGCTTGTGACGCAGGTTTAAATGTGACAAACTCACACTGACGTCACAGCTGTGCCCTCTTCATGAGATGCTTCCTTGAAGGGACATGTCATGCAGCCCGCTCAAAGTGCATGAGATGCTCCATTGAAGGGACACACCTTTTGCTGCTTGCTCGAATCAACATAAGGTGGTTGCTTGAAAAGACATCTCAGGCCACTTGCTCAAGCTGCATGAGACGCCCCCTTGAATGGACATCTTTTGCTGCTTGCTAAAATGCTGATGACGAACGGGCTTGTTCTCACATCCAGGCTTGCCAGATCTTGCACTGCACCACACTGCCTCTCAAATTCCTGCACAGCATTCTCATCAAGGCTGCAATCTCATCAAGGCTATTCGCCAGATCTTGCACTGCACTACACTGTCTCTCACATCCTGCACAGCAATCGCACCTGCACTCATCACATCCTGCACTGCATTCTCATCAGGGTTGACTAATTCGCCAGTTTAACAAAACACATTAGCCAATAATGCGAAAAAAAATTTGAAATTCAACACATTCTGTAAACGCAAATTTGCCCCCTAGGCGAGGGGCCGAAAAAGAGGGTAGCAACTACCCCCTAGCCACCCCTCCCCCCTTCCCTCCCCTTCCCCCCAGGCTATAAATGGAGAAGAGTAAAGGTCTTGATTGGGACCATGTCACCATCATAGAGCAGATGGCCAAGAGAGATGGGGTATGTCTGGGGGTGTCTGGGAGGTCTTCTGCCCCGTCTTTGGCGGAGGGCATACAATTCTACGCATTGGCAATTTTAAATTCATCAATAATTCCCAAAATTTGAATGCTAGAATAAATTGGCTAAATTGGCGAATTAGTCAACCCTGATTCTCATCAAGGCTGATCGTCAGATCTTGGACAGCTCTCACATCCTGCACAGAAATGACACCTGCACTCATCACATCCTGCACTGCATTCTCATCAAGGCTGATCACCTGATCTTGGACTGCTCCCACATCCTGCACAACAATCGCACCTGCACTCATCACATCCTGCACTGCATTCCCATCAAGGCTAATCGACAGATCTTGGACAGCTCTCACATCCTGCACAGCAATGACACCTGCACTGATCACATCAAGGCCAATAGCCAGATCCCGTGCCACACAGCATCCATATCCAACACAGCATTTGCAGCCGCACTCATCAGATCCTGCGCTGCATAGCATTCACCTCCGGCACTTTACTGACATCAAGGATCAGCAGAACCCACACTCCATATCCTTCGCTGCACATAACTCCCTGCACATTCCTCCCTTCACAACCCTCACTGCACTGCACATTCCCCACTGCACGGCACAACCTTCAATGCACATCTTTCGCTGCACATCCCTCAGTGCACTGCGCAACCCTCAGTGCACTGCACAACCCTCACTGCACTGTGCATCCTCGCTGAACTGCACAACCCTCACTGCACATCCCTCACTGCACTGCATTCACACCAAGGCTCAGCAGATCCCGTATTGCACAGCATTCTCATCCCACACTGCGTTAGTATCAAGCCTTAGCATAACTTGCACTGCATTCACATCCCTCGCTGCACTGCACTCAAAACAAAACCTGGGAGAACCCCTTCCCTGGGCCTACCACAAGCAAACAGAGCAAGCACAGGGTCTCAAAGGACTGGCGACAACAAAGGATCATTCTTCACTAACCTGACCTTTTGAAGGTGGCGGGTGCAACCTCCAGCCCTGCGCGCTGCCACAGGACGGCAGGACTTGTGCTTTGAGTGCATCATCACTCACCGATGTGAAAGCTTCACCGCTCACCGATGTGAATGCATCATCACTCACCAAAGTAAATGCACCAGCACTCATGCTGCCACCAGATGGCAGCACTCATGCTTCAAATGCATTATTACTCACCAGTGTGAATGCATCACCACTTACCAATGCGAATGCATCATCACTCACCAAAGTGAATGCTCCAGCACTCATGGTGCCACCGGATGGCTGCACTCACAGTGCAGCAAGCACAACCCACAGCTCTGCATGCCGTGAGCAGTATTTATGCACTGAAGTGCACACACACACACACACACACACACACACACACACAAAACGCACGTGCATACACATACTTACTCTGACGCACCTTAATATGGACAGGCAGCACATGGCCGCGCCAAAGTCGGTCTCATCCACTTTTGCATCCAGCTCCTCCTCCGGGCTCATTGCCATAAGCTGCGCAGCACTGAGCTCTTTATAGGTGGCCACACGTCGTCCGCCTGTGAGTTCCAGAAATGGAAGTGTGTACGTTTGTTTCAAGGATGGCTCGTTGCCATGAGCTGCACAGCGCTGAGCTCTTTGTTGGCAGCCACACGCCGTCCAGCGGGTTAATTGAGAAGTGTTGATATGTGCATGCATGCATGCGTGCGGTGTGTGTGTGTGTACACACGTATGTGTGCACTGGGCTCCTTGGAGGCAGCCATGCGTCATCTGCCTGTGTGTTTGAGAAATGTCAATGTGCATGCGTGTTTGAAGGAGCTTGATATTCATAGGCAGACACACGTCGTCCCCCTGTGTGTGTATGAATGACAGCGATGTCCATGTGTGTTTGAAGGAAGTTGATGTGCAAAGGCCACATGCTGCCCACCTGCGAGTCTCAATGATATCAATCTGCGCATGCACATGTTTGCGTGTGTGCTTGCATGCGTGCGTGTGTGTCTGTATATGTTGTTTGCGTATATGTTGTGTGTGTGCGTGCGCGTGCAGCACAAATCTTTGCAAATACCATGAAAACAAATTCTGGCACCTTCATCGGCATTTCAGGATCTATGAAGACAGCTATAAGGTGGGCTGGGTGGGGTAAACATTTGCCAGAAATGCGCAGAACTCACATCTCTAGCAAATGCTTACAGGCCTTGCTTCTGTGATGAATGCTCATGGGGTGAGGCCATGCCTGCGAGCCTGCTCATGCCACCCTCAGGGGACGCTTAAGCACCTGGGTGTCAACTCGCACACCTCAAGGAGCAGGGAGTCGTCTGGAGGTTGGGCAGACAATTTTGGCAGTGCACGCACGCAAGGGGTGTGCATACACCTCAAGGTGTGCATGCATGCAAAGCACATGCACACGGGCACGCCTCAGAGTGCACCCCTAAAAAGATACAGATACACACCTCTGGGACCCTGTGCATCAGAGGGTATTGGTCACCAATTCTTTGTGGATCTCTTGCAATCAAGCCATGCAATCAACAGCCCACTGAAAGCACAATATTATCATGAGGACCATTAACTGCATGCTCAATGCGTACCTTGAGGATCATTCAGGTACCTCAGCTTGCGGTAGCACCAGTCAGCGAGTTCCAGCAAATGTTCCTCAGGAAGAGCTTCAGCAGCATGGCTGTGGTACAGGGTGACCTGAGAAGAGCAAGTGTGTATGTGTGTGGATGTGTGTGTGCGCGCGCGTGCGTGTGTATGTGTACGTGTGCACGTCTGGGTGCGCATAAATAGAGGGATGGCAAAGGTATGCTCATCGTCTTTTGAATGCGTTTCCCTGCTCACAACAATGTCCTTATCAGCAAGGCATAGGCGCAAGCTTGAGCGGAAATCACATGCTCGCTTTAGAGTGCGCCCGCGCTCACGCACACATAGGTTCTCGTGTGTGGATGATAAGGGGGAAATTACCAGGACTGCCAGATATTGGGGGTGGTGCTCTTGTGCATGTGAAAGTCATGCTTTCCTTTCCCAAGGCACACTTAGACAAAACCATACCCCAGTAAGTTGGAGGCAGCATGACTACGCGCCGTCCTGCATCAGACTGCATTTATCTTACTCTTTTGACAAGAGGTTGGACCTTGCACTTCGACTGCTTACATGTAGTAGGTGTACACGTATTGGTCTGGTAGCTTGGAATAGCCTGGTGGTAAAACACATGCTCTCACTGACATCACATGCATTGATCAAGCACATGCTCTCAGTTATCACATGCGTGTGCACGTACCTCTAATAGGTTGGCCAGCGTGACCTCATGGTACAGCACCATGTATGAGACCACTTTGTCCACGTTGCGCGCCAACTGCCGGTGCAAATGCGGGAGCACCTTCTCCTTCCAGGCCTGGTCAGGCAGAACAGGTACATTTACAAGGGTCTAAATTGCGTTTTAGGAAGGTTAACTCCAAATGTTAGACTGCAAGCTTATGCAAACAGATTCACACAGCACACCATATCATACAGGCCATATGCACCTAGTCCAGAAAGTGCATCACAGCCCAAAAGTTCGTATTCTTTTCTCTAAACGGTAACCATTACTGGTCAGGAGAGGAAAAAGAAGTTTCATTTTCTTTGGAAGGAGGGGGTAGAAGGTGGTTGCGATTTACTGCCCATATAATGCTCATATGGTTTTGGAGTCCTTGAAAGGCACCTCCTGCTCCACTTGGTCCTATAATGGGTCTTTAGCTCAGGCAAGGCCGAGCAGCAGGTTATGTGTGTATGTGTGTGCGCGCGTGTGTGTGTATGTGTGCGCGCACGCGAGTGCTCGTACTTGTGCAAAAAAAAGGGGTTGATTTCAGTGAAACGAGCTCAAGGAATGCAACTCTCAGAGTCTGGTAGTGAGCAGACATGTCATTATTTATCAGGATTATTTTCAAGTTTCAGGGCAGTAATTCTGAGTAACTGAGTGCAGAAGCTTGCAATACTAGGCACACTTCAATACTTTTGTGTGTCAGGGTGCGTCAGCAACATCAAGAATGTGCCAAAGTGTGTCAGGGAAAAATAAGAGTTTGGTTTGTACTGCGCACAGCATTGCTGTTTATAAAATTGAGAGTTAAACCCGGGGTCATCCCAAAAATAAAGGTGGAAACCTAGGCAAGCAAACGGTCTAAAAGTTGGCATGCCGGTGCATGTCGGAGAGGCAAAAATGTTTGAATCTTTTGGAGTGTGATTGAGCAGAGGAACACGTCACACATTTACAGGCACTATGTACGTCAAGGAATAGAAAACATTTTGGTGGCGAGTGAGGGAGCTTGATAAACTTGGCATGGTGACGCAAGGATAGGCGCTTGCAACTGTTGACAGGCTTTTGTACTTGGAAAACAAATACATGTTGAGCTTTTGCAGGCACATCAAGACAATTTTTCCACGTCACACCTATGTTTGCTTGACATGGCTCATTAAAGAGGGTCCAAGACTCAGGGGAAAACATTTGTTTCCAGCATCCTTGCAGCTAAAGCAGTCATATCGAGGCAATGAATGGGTGACTTTGCTTTTTGCTCGCATTGGCTCGCTGTCCATAGGGCAGTCTCGCCAAGGAGCCATATTTTTCTGAAGGCCGTGCCTTTGCCCAAAATGCTGGCTGGCGTTTGTCCCTGATTCCTGGCAGCTGGTTGATGTCTGTTATCTCTGTTGGGTCTCTGATTATTGTCGCCTCCTCGTTTGAAGTGTAGCTCTACCATTCCCTGCCAGCCATATGCCCCCTTCAAGGCCTACATCCTGGGATGGTCTTGCCAGACCATTTCATCATAGGAGTTCATCATAGGAGTGCAAACCCCTTCCATCCATTCGGTCTAGCACGCTAGGCTTCCTGGCGAAAAATAATTGTGCACAATTACGCTCATATGATGAATGCCGCATGTCTTCGAATGGCATCATAAGTTAGCGAGGAATTATTCTGAGTCACCTCATTGATTAACACACGCATACACACACCTCTATCGCAAGAAGGTTCTGCACCAGAACTTGCATCTTGTCTAGGGAGACAAGGAGCTCCACCACAAACTCCTCAGCATGCTGCTGTGCATTGTAGTGCGCCTGGAAACAATTGTGAGAGGAGAGCACATGATGAATCGGGGCAGGCAAAAGCCCTTTTGGCGACTGCATGGAAAGCAAGCTTCTGCGTTCCTGCTCGCAGGCGTGCTCAATGCGAGAGACAGAGCCCATTGCAGGCAGGTCAGAGCTCCCTTAAAATACACATGTGCATCTGATCTGTGTGTGTATATGTTTGTGTGTGTGTGTGTGTGTGTGTGTGTGTGTGTGTGTGTGTGTGTGTGTGTGTGTGTGTGTGCATGTGTGTGCGCGCGCGCATACACGCTCTTGATTCACAAAATATGAAATCAATCATCATGTGCTTTTTTGCCAAGGTGGCTAAATTAAAGGCAGCACCTGTAAGTTGAGGCGCTGGATGTTCTGTCCCTGAGCATTCCACTTGGCAGTCCCCACGTCTTGTACGGTCATTGGGGCCAGCTGGTCAATGATCCTCTCCGCTTCGGGAGCGTGCATGAGTGACTGAGGACACGAGTTGCACATTCAAGGAGTCTCAAACACAGAGCAATCGGGGCTCAGTACGCATGGACAGTTAATGCAATTACTGCTTATGGAAGCTGCTCTAAGGGGCGACTTGCATGGTCAAACTTAGAGAATTGCAGCAAAAAGTCAGGATAGCTGCAAAAAGTACAAACTGGCCTGCTCACCTGGTTACCCTCCCCTCCATTGGCAAGCTGCCCACCACCTAAAAGTGCATCCATTCTTCCCTCTGAGGAAGCTGTCTCCGGCTTCACTTAGCCAGGTTAACTCAATTGCATAGTCGAATTTACGATCAATACAACTGTCTTATATCGGCCCAATGCTCATTCGTGCCAGCCCTTGATGCCCACGAAGATTGTGAGAAAGCAGGGCAACATGTGAGTTGAAAGTCACAATCCGCTTTGTAACAATCAAACCTAACAATGCATGAAAAATCCTTAACTTGCTTAATCAATTCTTACTTTGGCTTGCCAAAACTGCACAGAGTATCTGACAGCTGAGTGTTGCTATTGGCCAGCTGAAACATGGCCAGCAGCCAAGCAGCAGCTGCTGGCTACGTGGGATTTGGATCCTTCTTTGTGGAAAGGAGTGTGGAAGATATGGTGGGTGGCCATGGCCAGGCAATGCAGAAAGGGAGAGATCACTGCGACAGCTGCTTGCATTTGGGAGCACACGCATGCATCGCTTGCGCATGCAGGCTGCTCTTCAGCCTGTTTTCACACTAATTCACAGAAATGTACTCATGCTTGTACACACGTGTTAGGTGTCCGATGATGCCTACGAGCCCCCTCCCCCACCAATTCAGCTGTTCAACGACCCCTTAGCAGCAGGTAAAGCCTTAGCCTGATGCTTAAGGAATTTCTTCAAGGCTATCTTCAAGGCTATCCTGCATTGAACCCTCTAGTGCAAAAGCTGTGGACATTGACCGTCTGTCCGCAGAGCAATGCCAACCACGTGTGTCCCTGTGTGGTCCAAGAACCAGCTGCTTAACGCCAATTCCCAAGGCGCACGCACGCACACACACATTCACACACACACGCGCACACATTCACACACACACACACACACACACACACACACACACACACACACACACACACACACACACACACACCAGAGGACACAGAGCTGGGGGCCACTTGTCGACAGCTTTTCCTCATAGATTTTGAAAACTGGACCTTCATAAACCATGGGGCCTTTGGAGGCGTGTGCCGCCCGGCTTTCGCCGAAGCGGCTGCATGGAGGGAGCACTGCGAGCGCCAGCCCCTTGTGTTTTTAGACAGGTGACATGCCTATACCATTGAGACAAACAATGAGTCAAATGGCATTGAGACGGATGAAAATGGCATGACATTGAGCTGCATTTTTTAGAAAGGTAACATGGCTCACCATTGATTTTTCAACCACCAAGACAGATGGTATGTCTCAATAAGATGAAAATGGCATTGGGTCCGATGAAAATGGCATGCAATTGAGCTAGATTTTGTGCTGGGAGCCAGCTAAAATGCATGAAGGGGAGGAAGTTCTCTAGAATCCAGACCTTAAAATCCAATTGCATGTGAGTCCTTCATAAGCGTCCTGCATGAAACTCCTGCGCGAGAGTCCTTACCTAGAACCCAATTGAAATGCATGGAAGGGAGAAACACTTCCATGATCTTTACCTAGAATCCAACTGCGTGAGTGTCCTGCATTGGGTCCTTACCTAGGAATCCAACTGAAATGCACCTAAAGGAGGTCCAACACTGTTGGCAACAGCAACCGATGATGCTCCTCTGCAATGCCATAGTCAGGCCTACCAACAGGGCTAACGCTAGCTCCATCCATTGACTGACTATAGGAACGAGTGCAGCAGCTCTAGCAGAGCACTGAATGCATTGCTGGCCTGCAAAGCAGGAATGAGGCAACTGCTTCAGCGCTGAGCGCCCGATGCAATGGTCAGATGCATGCTGGCCATATTAATCAAACACAGCAATTTGTCACAGATTATCTGTGTCTTATGAGGGAAGAACCTTGTTACGTAGTCTACACGTCAGGGCATGGCAACAGGCTGTGGTGAGCTCTCCACCTCGTGGACCTGTACCGTCTCTGAAGCCCAAAGTTTTGATGGATTTGCTTGATGTAAGGATTTTTCCATGGCCTGTGACACTTGATCATCGTTTGCTCATTGGTTTATGACCTATGACATTTGCTTATCGTTTGCTTATTGGTTTATGGCCGGTGGGTGACATTTGTTCATCATTTGCTTATTGGCCCATGCCCTATGATATGTGCTTACTTGTCATTCCACAGCACGCTTGCCTGAATTCCAGATGCATCAAGGCGCGTGTCTTGCCCTTTCATGCTCAGCACGAGTTCAGTTTAGGCTCCCAGCTGTGCATTGAACTGCAAACTCCACTCTTGTGCATCTGTCAATGTGACAGAACATGCCCATCCTTTGCATGCGCATCTCAACCCTGAGAGGACATGTCCCTCCTCTGCATGCATTCAGGCATGAAAAGAAAAGAAAAGTCGACGCCGGCCAGTAGGCCGCGTGCATTAAGAAAAGGTGCCCTAACCAGCAAGCTAGTAAGGGTCTCGCCAAGGTCTCAGGCATGCACTATACAAGTAATTACTCCTTCCTTCAACCTATGTAGCAGTCCTTTTCTTCCTATTCATCCTTTGGTGAAAGCAGTTGGCAAGGAGGATAAACGCTGTGCATTCATAAATTGGCCGCGTGCACTTTAAGTAGCAGCTAGCTTGGGACTCACCCTCATTTCATGGAACTTGCCTTCCTGCAAGGTACTTTGCCCCTCTGGGTGCTCTTATCTGCATCTACCAAAGAAGTTGCTCCCCTTTACATGCACAATGCAGCACAGACAACTCTTCCCTCAGATGGTGCGCGTGATGCGAGAGCTGGCATCCTTCATGCATGCGCGCCCGCAGGTGTGCGTGAGTGGTGTGTGTGTGTGCGTGTGCGCATGTGTGTGCGTGAGTGTTGTGTGTGTGCGTGCGTGAGTGTGTGTGTGTGTGTGTGTGTGTGTGTGTGTGTGTGTGAAAGCTCGAGTGTGTGTTTGAAATTAAACTTCCTGCTGTGTCCAAGGACTGCAGCTACTGGCTAAGCAAAATGATGACAAACCTGAGCACATTAATCTCTAGTGCGGTTCGAGCGTCAGTATGTTGCTTTGGGTACATGGACGAGCCATTTGCATGACCTTGTGAGGGATGTGAGCGCCTTTGCAGGCACTTTTTGCATAGATCTTCTTTGGGGTTTGAGTGTCTTGGCAGGGACCTTTGCATGATTTTTCTTAAGAATGCAAGCACCTGGAGGACAGGGAGTTTGATATTGTGAAGACAATGGGAAAAGATATGCAACACGCAAACACACACACATACACACCCCTGCAATGACGCCTGCAGGACATAGTGATGGTGCCCAATGCAACCACAGGCTTGAATGTGGCCATCCAGAGTGCACGCCTGCAACCAGGAGATGCGCTGTATATGCTGAATATAGGGTGAGCATGTGGTTCTCGTCCGGGAGGAATTGCGTCGCACATGATGGATGGTGGGTAAGCATGTCTTTCAGGTGCAGCATGTCGATGCAAAGAAGGCTGTCATAACCCTAAACCCTCCACCTTGTCATATGATCTTCCACAGGTATGGCTCGGTGAAAAAGATGGCCGTAGCAGCTTCTTCACAAGCGGAAGTGGTGTACGGTGATGTCACTTTTCCCATCAGGTAAGCACTCTGGTTGTGGTTGAGGTGGTGAGAGTGTGTTTCAATAATGCCCTTATACCCTTACAAGGAAAGCAAGCATACTTTAGGCTGTCCATGCATTTTCCCAGGGTAAGGGTCAAGGCACATTATGATGGATGTGTCGCCCCTTGATCTGAGTACAGTGCAAGGGTCAAGGCACTGCATCATACATGGGCTGCCCCGTGATCTGTGTGCACTGTTTACGTACTCACCCAGGGGTAGTAGGGGTCAAGGTACCGCATCAGAATGGGCCGCCCCATGATCTGAGTGCACTGCCAATGCACTTCTACCCCAACTGCAAATAAGTAGTGGTAGCAGTAGCACTACTGTGACCTACTATGGGAGGCGCTGCCTTTTTCTGGTTACTTGTCCCCAACCCAATTCCATCATCCATTTTGCCTTGATTGCTGAGTGCTGATGCGTTCCAAAGAAATGAAATGTGTTTGACGGTACACGCGCAGCGGCCCAGATGACATTTTGAAATTGGTGGAGCGCACCATGCCGCCCCACACCAAGATGGCAGTCTTTGATGCAGGTAGGCACACCACGCCGCCCCGCATCGAGATGGTTGCGCAGGCAGGCACACCAAGATGGGTATCCACACCAAGATGGTAACCTTTAGTGCCGCCCCCTACCGAGGTGGTAGCCTTCGATGCAGGTGCATGGATGTATGTGGGACGGGGGCGTACATGTAATTGCAAAGCCGGTCAGCTAGGCCGGGGTGGAATATTTTTAAAATTCCTCCCACACGCTGCCTCAGTACCCGCATGCAGCCTCAGCACCTGCACGCAGCCTCAGCACCTGCACATAGCCTCAGCACCTGCACGCAGCCTCAGCACCTGCACATAGCCTCAGCACCTGCACATGTGCGGAAAGGAAGATGAGTACAGCACACCCACTCGCGCGCGCACACACACACACACACACACACACACACACACACACACACACACACACACACACACACACACACACAAGCAAATCATAGCAAGGCAAACTCATCAGTGGATCAAGTTCCTGATGCCGGGCTCCGGCAAGGCATTCGCATTGACATCTAAACCTAAGGCACATTGGCGGAGACAAGGGTACTGACATTGCCATCGGTGTTCACATCCATCCTGCTCATTTGCAGTCACGAGTGACACAGCCCTGTGTCTTGCTATAATTCCTTGCTGCAACCTCTTCCCATACCTCCCCACCTGCTCACTTTGCAATCACTGATTCCTTTCCCATGCCTCCCCACCTGCTTGTTTTGCAGTCACAAGGAACACGGCCCTGTATCTTGTTGAAATTGCTTGCTGCAATGTCTTCCTATGCCTCCCCACCTGCTCAATTTGCGGACACTTATTTCTTCTTCACGCCTTCCTTTCTGCTCGTGTTGCAGTCACTAGCAATACAGCCCTTGTCCTGCCTATCCAGCAGCTGGTGCAGCTGTGCAGGAGCAGGTGTGTTTTGTGGCAGAGGCTCTCTGCGCTGAATGTAGCAGCTTTTAGTTCTTACTGTTTTTGCGAAGTGATGGTAGCTTTGTGCTAGTGTTTTCAGGGGCGTACCCGCTCTTTCAACATGTATCCCGCCTGCCTGAAACCCGTGTGGTTGTGAGTCATTTTGACGGGAGGCCTTTGGTTCCTGTGCCATGTGGGCTGTAGCCTGCGTTAAGATAATTTTTGAGGAGCTTGCCCTTTCTTGGCACTGCTTATATTTGAAACACGTGTTAGGCCCTCTGTGCATCTTGCCGGCATTCATGCAAGCACAGCCTGACCTCAGCAGCATGGTGGTTCACTGCCTGTGCACTTGAAAAACGTGATGAGATAGCACCTCTGCTTTTCCATGGCTGCATCCCCACACCAGCAAAGCAGTGCAAGCCGTCAACATGAATTGTGACTCAAAATGCCAAACTCCTGGATCTTCTCCCAAGTAGTGTGCATGCAAAAGACAGTATGGGCTGTCTTTTCAGTGGGAGTCAATGGCGGGCTCTTTCCTTAATGCACGCGGCCGAAAGGCAAAAGCGTAGATCTTTCTTTCTTTCTTTTGCATGCGAAAGGCAGTATGGGCTGAGTAAAGGAAGCTATCCTTGTTGCATGGGGCACTCTCTGGTTGGTATATTCTTTTCTTTCTTTTTGATGGCAAGTTTGGGCAACTGATGCCTACACACAGTTCTACAGGTTCACGATCTTTAGGTAAGGAAAGGAAAAACAATTTTGCACTGTCTCCTATTGCAGGGGCATTTTGGTGCTGATCGATGCTGCGCATGCTTTGGGGCAACTAGTGATTGATCTGGAGTCTCTGGATGCAGATTTCTACGTGACCAACTGCCACAAATGGCTGGCTGGACCAAGGTGTGCATGCGCACATGCCGGATTGTTTATGAGCCTACACTTTGCAAGGGATGCTGCTCACAATGTCGGGGAAAGGTTCTCCTGAATGCTAGGGTCGTTTAGTTGAGAGGCTCCCGCTGCAATTAAACAGTGAAGTTGGCCAAAGCTCAGGTCTTCCCTGGTCTGAATCCCCTGCTTCCACTATGCTGCATGCATTGAACCTTCTTTGCATTTGAGTTGTGTGCACCTTGTTCAACCGTTACCATCAAAAAAATTCTTGCCTTTGAAAAAGACATATGTTTGTGCTCATTTGGGTCGGCTCCGTCATACATAGCACATGGATCGGCACTGTGCCGGGACCTCTGTGCAATTGCAAAAACGGAGCTTGCAACAAGGTCTGTGCATTGCTTTTCAAACACCTGTGCGCGCATATAATGTTTGCTGTTTGTGTCCACAGGGGATCTGCCGTATTCTGGGCGCACCCGCGCGTGAAGCATACTGTTCGTCCGCTTGTGGTTTCACACGGCTCTGGGCATGGCTTCACCAGTGACTTCATTTGGGATGGCTGTAGGTAGGTTCTCATGGAAAACTCTTGTTTTCATAGTTTATGACTGGGGGTGGGTGCAGGCGGTTTCTCATGGCTCTGGGTATGGATTCACCAGCAACTTCATTTGGGATTGCTGCAGGCAGGTTCTCATGACAGATATGTTCTTGTCATATGTTCTGGTTTGGGATGGCTGCAGACAGATTCTCTTGGATCTGGTCTCATGGATTTGCCGGCAGATTCGTCTGGGATGGCTGTACTTAGATCTCTGGGAAATGCAATGAGGCTGAGCCCCTTCTCAGTGGGCTTGCACTTAAAGTGTGGCTAAGCCCTTTCTCAGTGGGCTTGCACTCAAAGTGAGGCTAAGCCTTTTCTCAGTGGGCTTAAACTCAAAGTGAGGCTAAGCCCTCTGACAGATATGTTCTTGTCATATGTTCTGGTTTGGGATAGCTGCAGACAGATTCTCTTGGATCTGGTCTCATGGATTTGCCGGCACATTTGTCTGGGATGGCTGTACTTAGATCTCTGGGAAATGCAATGAGGCTGAGCCCCTTCTCAGTGGGCTTGCACTTAAAGTGTGGCTAAGCCCTTTCTCAGTGGGCTTACACTCAAAGTGAGGCTAAGCCCTGTCTCGGTGGGCTTGCTCGCAAAGTGGCTTTGGATTGAATGCTGAAGCCACTTCCTTTGCAAGTGGCTGCTTTGTGGCAGGTATGGGTGATAGCTATGCTCCCTTGGTCTCTTCTTTGTATTTTTGATCTCTGGGGGCAGCGTTCCAGCTTCGGTTCAATTATTTCTTCTTTGCATGCTCCCTCGGCTTTAGTTTCAATTTCCATTTTGATTGGTCCTTGATCTCTATCAACCAATCAGGCAATGGAAGCCTTGACATGTAGACCCTTCCCGCGAGTGGATCCTTCTTTGCACACTCCGGAGGAAGTTTATATGTGGATTCCTCCTCCCTCTGCTGCTGCTTTCGCTGCTGCCATTCCTTTCCTCACCTCTTACTTGTTTGTAGCTGTCCTGTGTGAAGGACCCTCCAGATCCCCATTAGATCTTTTTCTGGCTCTTTCCTAGGCTACCTGTGTCTAGTGTAGGTTTAGAGGACCATTTGGTGAGGCCTCTGGCTTTCCAGTTAGGGGACCTTCCCTTAATGCACGCGGCCTTTGGCCTGCGTAGACTTTTCTTTTTCTTCTTCTTTTTCTTTTGAAGGATGGCAGAAGCCATGCCTTCTCTGTAAATTGGGGCCTGACACACACACACACACACACTCATCTGAAAAGCAAGTTTTATTTGACTCCTCGAGTTTGATTCCTGGAGCTTGATTTTATTCCTTTTTTTTGTGGAGCAACTGTGTTTCTTATCCTATACCTTTAAGTGCTCCCACAGTCCCCTTGTAGAGGCACTGCACCATTAGGGTTGGCCTGTGTTTTGAAGAAGGCCAATCCTAATGGTGCAGTGCTTCTACAAGGCAAGTGTGGGAGCACTTAACCTAACAATGTGTCCAAGCTGGCACCACGTCACCTACCGGATATCAATCAACCTCGGATCCTTCACTTGCAAGACCAGATAAGAATCTAGCATGTGGAGTCTGCGCGTTCACGGTCGAGGTGGAGAAATTGCTTTTATGCGAGGGATGTGGAACTGGATTGCACACCATGTGCTTGCAGCCACTTGCAACAATTCCCAAGGAAGAATGGCTTTGCCCCCTGGGAAGGAGCCGTGAACAAGATTGAGGCCTGGACAATCTGTTGCGCTTTTGTGCAATGTCCAATTCCCTGCATGAGAGAGCCACTCACGTAACATTGCATGTTGCCCCGTCTGATGTGCACCATGCATCTTCGTATGTGTCGCTCACATCTTCTGTGTGCACATCGCTATGTGCCGGCTGCAGAGATTATGCACCTTACCTGGGTGTGTCCGCAGCTCTGCGTATGTGGCGACAGCTTGGGCCACATAGATGCAGGTCAGTGATGAGTTGATGCACCTGTATGTGGCGACAGCTTGGGTCACAGAGATGCAGGTCAGTGATGAGTTGATGCACCTGTATGTGGCGACAGCTTGGGTCACAGAGATGCAGGTCAGTGATGAGTTGATGCACCTGCATGTGGCGACAGCTTGGGCCACATAGATGCAGGTCAGTGATGAGTTGATGCACCTGCATGTGGCGACAGCTTGGGTCACAGAGATGCAGGTCAGTGATGAGTTGATGCACCTGCATGTGGCGACAGCTTGGGCCACATAGATGCAGGTCAGTGATGAGTTGATGCACCTGTATGTGGCGACAGCTTGGGTCACAGAGATGCAGGTCAGTGATGAGTTGATGCACCTGCATGTGGCGACAGCTTGGGCCACATAGATGCAGGTCAGTGATGAGTTGATGCGCCTGCATGTGGCGACAGCTTGGGCCACATAGATGCAGGTCAGTGATGAGTTGATGCACCTGTATGTGGCGACAGCTTGGGTCACAGAGATGCAGGTCAGTGATGCTTTGATGCACCTGCATGTGGCGACAGCTTGGGCCACATAGATGCAGGTTAGTGATGAATTGATGCACCTGTATGTGGCGACAGCTTGGGTCACAGAGATGCAGGTCAGTGATGCTTTGATGCACCTGCATGTGGCGACAGCTTGGGCCACATAGATGCAGGTCAGTGATGAATTGATGCACCTGTATGTGGCGACAGCTTGGGTCACAGAGATGCAGGTCAGTGATGCTTTGATGCACCTGCATGTGGCGACAGCTTGGGCCACATAGATGCAGGTCAGTGATGAATTGATGCACCTGTATGTGGCGACAGCTTGGGTCACAGAGATGCAGGTCAGTGATGAGTTGATGCACCTGTATGTGGCGACAGCTTGGGTCACAGAGATGCAGGTCAGTGATGAGTTGATGCACCTGTATGTGGCGACAGCTTGGGTCACAGAGATGCAGGTCAGTGATGCTTTGATGTGCCTACTTCCTGGATGCTTTTTGGAGTCTCTCCGCCTTGAGGCAGCTGTAGTATATGTCATCGCAAATCAAGCCTGAGCAAGGAGGTATTTGCATGGCCTTGTCACAATCTGGCCTGTGCAAGCATGCATGCCAACGGGGTGTATATGCACAATCCAGGGTTATATCATTTGCCGATTGACAAATGAAGTCCACCAAATTGTACGGCAAGAGTTTGATGGAGCTCAAGGTTTGATCGCGAACGATTGCCTGTAGGCCTGAAGGGGTGGGAATGGAGGTGCCTTCTGGCTTCCCGACCACCCCTCACACCTCTACTACTAGTGCACTCCCTGTGCACAATTTATGGCAGGGAAGGACAAGGGCCTGTCTGTCTGCAGGTTGTCAGGGATGTTTAAGGTATAGTCGGAGGTGTCAAGTGGGCCCTAGGCATGCAGAGGGATCAGCTTGACAAGCGGCATGAGAACATTTGCCAGTTCAAACAATGTGAACTATAGCCAGCAATTGAAGCCGGCAAAGGATGCAACCCTTTGTGCACAACTTTGATCCTTTGGGCAGCAAATCCACATGCGTGCCTGCCCATGGTGTATTTATGTATGATTTGGTGTGCAAGGCAGGCCACAGCTTTAACAATATGCGTGCTGCATGCATGCTCACCTGCCTGCCACACAGGATTTGAATGCATAACCTGATGTGCCAGGCTGCTACCCTGCAAGCCTCCACCACCCTTGCATTGTGCGTGCTTTCGCAGGGCATGCACGCACGACCTAGCTTGCCAGGCTACCACGCTGCTGGCATCAGCATGGCGCACCACCACCCTTGCAGCATTGCAATGCTGCACCTCTGACTGCAGCACGCATGTGTGCGCGTTTATGCAGGACATATATGCACGACCTAGTTTGCCAGGCTACCACGCTGCTGGCATCAGCATGGCGCCCCACCACCCTTGCAATGCTGCACTTCTGACTGCAACGCGCATGTGTGCGCGCTTACGCAGGACATATATGCACGACCTTGTGTGCCAGGCTGCCACGCTGCTGGCATCAGCATGGCGCACCACCACCCTTGCACCACTCCACATGTGTGCCAGCATGGCTTTAGTGGAGCTGCCCTTCAAGCAAGCAGCTGCAGGTGAGGGTGGTGTAGGACAAGCTTGTATCTGTAGGCCCTCTACCTCCGCTACATGCCCTCCGCTGCACAAATAAGGCCAGCATGGCCCTGGTGAAGCTGCTTTTCAAGCATCCAGCTGCAGGTGAGAGCGGCATGAGGCATGTGTTTAGCACCCATAGGTGCACTGCCACCCTCGCTCTGCTGCACATGTGTGCCAGCATGGCCCGCTGCCCTTCAAGCGTGGGGACACTCAGGAGCAGTGGGGACATGTGAGAGCAATAGACCCGTCCTCTCTTTTTTTTTTAATCTAGTGAACGATCTGAGGCTTGACTTTGGTGCCATCATGTTGGTTCAGCTGCCATCACTGCAAGACCTTGTATTCTCCTCCCAGCCGTGCATGGTCTGAGGTGCCTGTGTGCTGTTAGTGTTCCTGACAAGAGAAGCAATAAATTCCATGAACCAGCAGCCAATCAGCCATAGTATCTGGCTGTTCCTTTATCTTGTAAGCCTCAAAACCCTTCACGAACCAGGGTATTTTAAGTGAACACCGTGCTCTCGCGTCCAGGGGGCGAGCTGCAGTGTCAGGATGCTCACAGTGAACACCATGAGCTGCAATATTAGGATGTTCACAGTGAACACCGTGCTCTCGTGTCCAGAGGGCGAGTTGCAGTGTCAGGATGTTCACAATGAACACCATGAGCTGCAATATTAGGATGTTCACAGTGAACACCGTGCTCTCGTGTCCAGGGGGCGAGCTGCAAAACCCAGAGGAGCCGCCAGCCAACTCGACAGATGCCAAGCATGTGCAGGTGAGAAGAGCTTGCAATGGGAAAGGAGAGAGACAACAAAGCTGAGCATAGTATGTCATGAAGAGAATAGTGAGCATGGCTAGCAAGGTGGAAGGAGGAAAAAGGACAAGCAGGGAAGAGGAATCCATAGCAAAGATAGAGTCAGCACGGCTGGTTTCCTGGAGGAGTAATCCAATGTACAGTTTGATGATGAGTCACAGGACCGCAACACTGAATCAATTTGCATCATGCCAGTCCAATGATGAGTCTGCAGAGGCTGCAAGGGCTGCAACACCAAAGCACGGTAGCCATAAATCCATGCTAGTCACAGAATTCTCCAGAAACTAGTGCTAAAGCTCAAGCAAGGGATGATTGGAAGGACGAGCACGAAATCCTGTTTGCAGCACAGAAAGTGCCAGCCTGGCTGTGCAATGCGAGACGATCGATTGACGTGCTCATTTCCAAGTCAAGTAAAAGGCAAAGCGCACAAAAGCAATGCTTCACTAATAATTGATGTCAAAGGATATTGACGAGGTGGAGCTTTTGCTTTCAGAGCGGAGCGTTTGGGCAGGCAGGTGTTCAAATCTGAAAGCCTGTGTGACCTGTGTGGCGTCTTCCAAAGCAGGGGCGCGTTCAAACTTGAGAGCTGGGAATGTTCCAGCTTTACCCTTCAGCAGTGACACACTGGCACTCTTGCATGTGTATGGCTAGACCTGTGGCTGGCAGTGACACACTGGCACTCTTGCATGTGTATGGCTAGACCTGTGGCTGGCAGTGACACACTGGCACTCTTGCTTGGCTGGACCTGTGGCTGGCAGTGACACACTGGAACTCTTGCTTGGCTGGACCTGTGGCTGGCAGTGACACACTGGAACTCTTGCTTGGCTGGACCTGTGGCTGGCAGTGACACACTGGCACTCTTGCATGTGCGTGGTTGGACCTGTGGCTGGCAGTGACACACTGGCACTCTTGCATGTGCATGGCTAGACCTGTGGCTGGCAGGGACTAGCAACAAAGCCCAAGAAAAAGAAAAAAGAATAACTGCGTAGGCATAGAAAACCCTCCCTACATCAATTATGGGAAAGGAGACACATTGGCACAAAAGAGCCGCGATCCCACTATATTAAAGCCGAGTATATCTGTGGCTGGTTTGAAGCTCAGCCTCTGAGTTATTCAGATGGTAAGACCCCCGTCATATGCTTCCTGCAGGGGCTTTGAATTAGGCTATAGAAAATGTGAAATATGCTGGTTCGACTCTGATCTTTTCAATGATGCATGGTGGAACTAGAATTAGCATCAGGGAAAATGACAGCATGGGCTGTGTTACAGGTTGCCCTTGTTGGCACGAGGCCCCGCCACTATGGTTGGCAGCGGCTTGTGTGACAATGGAAGTGTATCCTCCCTTTTTCAGCACGATGACCAGTGCAAAATATCATTTGCATTTAAACATTGTTCGGACTCACTACTGAGTAATGAAATAGAAGAGGGCTCCTGGCGTGCAGCCAATTATAATTTTCAGGCCTTTTCCACGCATCTCCATCTCACATGTTTGCTTGCAGGAGCTCTTGCACCATGAGTTCAGAATAGAATGCCCGGTCAAGTGCATCCAAGGCCGCCTGTACGTGCGCATCTCTGCATGCGTGTATAACACATTGCATGACTATGAAAAGCTGAGGGAGGCAATATTGAAAATCAAAATATACTGAGAGCTGCAAACTTGGAATTTCGATATTGGCCGAGGGGGTGATCTAGGCGCCACAGAAATTGATACTACACCTCAGATCACACTTAGCCGGGCACCCAGCGGTGACCTTGACATAGACATGCTGCTATGCTGGTGAAACGCCCAGCTCATAGTAGAAATTGAAAATCTTGGTGAGCTAAATTAAGAGGTCTGTTGCAGTCAATCTTGTTGGCCTCGTAACAGTGAACAGTGTGTTACAGGATGAGTCCTTCCCCAAAATGGTTACAACGGAGGTGACCTTTAGCCAGATTATTTGGCTGGTCGGCTTCTGGCTGGCTAAAATAAATACAAAAGCTTAGACACAAATAAGAAAGCTTTGTGTTTCACTGATGAAGGAAATGAAAAACAAATCACTTGATGCATCAGTAAAGTATGTGTCTGAGAGACATCCTGGACAAAAGCAGAAGAAAGGTTCAAACATGTGAACACAGCGCAAGGAGCACATTTGTTCATTGGTGCAACTTGTTGAACTGTGCAATTTAAAAGAACATGCACTTCATCTCGGGCTTGTTTGCAAGAACTTCTTGAACGCCTGTCACACACAGGGATCCTGCCAGACAGCTGATTCGACTGTTTGAATTTGAGCACGAAGCTGGAATCTGCTCACATTACACACAACTTGATTAGGCAGATCTAAAAGAAGATAACAAGGCAAAGGTACGCTGGGATGAGCGCTGCATGCACTAAGACTAACAAACCAGGCACAGTAGGTAGCAAGCTTCAAGTTATTGTTGTTTCCTCTGGGATCATCCACTGATTCAGCTTCTCTGCACACTCCGGAAGGAGTCCTTGTAACCTGTGCCTCAAGTCGGTAGGTTACAGGAAGGTTACAGGAAAAAAGAAGGCCTCCAGTCAAAACGGTTGACTGCTAGCCTGCTCATAAAAATGCAATAATTCATGTAGAAAAGGAAAAAGCTTGTTAATGTTTTGATCTAAGAAAAGAGATATGATAAGACTTTACATGGTGAATGCAGGCACGTAGGGAGCCACCCTATTGGAAGAGTGAGATAAAGAGAAAAGACTCCTCGGAGTGACAGTCCTCGGAGGACTGTCATGACGAGAGTCTGCTGCAACGAGAGTGTGCTGCAAGTTAGTTGAGTTAGTTGGACAGTTGGTATTTATACCTGTGATTGAGCAGCTGTGGCTGCGTTTCAGGACCAGAAAATAAGGGAGCATAATTAAGCCAAAGAGAACAGACATGGGGATGAATACATTTGAAAAGGACGTGTTGCTCATCCTGCACATCATCTTGGGCATCACATAGATCACAGGCAGGGGAAATAGCATCATCCCATGTGGCCTGCTCAACTTTCAAGGTATGGACGCGAAGGCGAAATCGAGCCACACTGCGGGCGATGTGTTTAGGTAAATCCAAGTAGAAATATTTGGGCAGAATATAAGGAGGATATGTAACGTGTGCAGGCTTGGTTGGGAGAGCACACCAGTGATGGTAAGTAAATTTTTTGCTGTTTGTGTCTCGTGGGTCATGACCAAAAATTTGTCTCCGATATGCTAGATGGCGAGACCTGAGATCCACAACCTGACTCAGTTCCAAGAGAACAGCAGGGCGTATCTTTTGCTGGAAATGATGGGCGTGATGCAAGCCATTCGTGGCAGACAATAGATGGGATGTCCAGCAGGAGGAATTCCTGGGGCTGAGGGAGATGTCCGCATGAAAAACCTTGTGAAGTAGAGCGCTGTTGCGATGGGTGAGAGAATTATATAAGCGTGCACAGGCTCTGAACCAGTTGAATTGAATAGGTTCGATTCCACACTCACGGAGGACACTCCAGAAAGGAGTTGATGTTCGCACACCCAGCATGGATCTCAAGAATCTCAGAAGCCATTTCTGGATGCAATTATCCATCTCTGTCCCCTGTTGAAGATATGCAGTGGCCCAGATCTGACTTGCATACATTCCTGCTGTTATGACATACGTCTTGAAGAGCCATAAGTAGGCATGTAGGCGGTGTGTAATCTGGTGTTGATGGGCAAAAGTACGTACGCGAGCCATGCCTGCCAGGCAGGGTTTGAGAGCTTCCTCAGCAGCATTGTGCAGATTAATGTCTTTGTCCAACTGCATCCCCAGGTAGCGAAAGGTATTTGAGTAAGGCAAGACCTCACCATCATAAAATAGGGGAGGCAATTTATCAGCCTTGGAATTAAAACAGACGATAACATATTTTTTGGTGTTGGCTGTCAGGAATTTCCGACGGGCATAAGCCTTGAGACAGTTGAGCATGGCCTGAAGGCTATTTGGTGAGTTAGAGGTTAGGCATAAGTCATCAGCGTATAGAAGGTTGGATACATGGAAATTAGGTGTGCCAGTGCAAGCTCCTTCAATTCCCTCAGAAACCTCATTGATGTCATGAAGGTAAATGGAAAAAAGCAACGGAGAAACTTTGAAAGGGGACAGCCCTGTTTAACGCCATAGGTGGGCTTGACATATGCTTGCTTATCCCCGTCAACAAGAATGTAGTTGTCGTTGTGATACACGTTTTTCAGGATATTGAGAAGGTGAATAGGGAGCTGGCATTGGTGAAGATGGTGCCAAAGCTTATCACGAGGGATGGAGTCGTAGGCCTGTTGGAAATCAATCAATCAATCAATCAATCAATCAATGAATGCTGAATACAGGCGTGACGAGCCATGTGGTTTGCAGGTTTGGGCAGCATGTTTGAGATGTCTCAAAATAAAAAGTGGGTGTAGAGGGCTGCGCCCAGGGAAGAACCCAAATTGACAATCAGGAACTTTGTTGTTTTTGAGGCACCAGTCCTGTAATAAAGTACGCATGACATTAGCATAAAGGCGGTAGAAGGTCCCGCTTACAGCAAGCATAAGGTAATTTCCAGCATCGGTAATAGAGAATTTTTTATACAAGGGTGTAATTTTGGCAGTTTTCCACTCTTGTGGGATAACAGCTCGTTGCATGAGAGTATGAAAGAGTTGGGAAACACATGGCGTCAGCACATTGATAGAATGAAAACCCCTGCCATCCTCTCTTCGCACCAGTTTGCATGCATACTTCAAAAAAGATGGAAGAACGGTATCTTATCCAGGGGAAGAGGTGGGTTTGACACAAGAAATGTGTTTGGCCACAATTTCATTCAGTTGACACACGTCTGGAAGATGGAAAGGCTGAAAATAAGGGGAAGCAGATCGTGTGTGGTTGCGGCCAACAGGAACTGCAAGGTCTCTCCCAGATAAAGTTCCTGACCACCTCATGGCAGGTCTGTCAGCATGATGCCTAAAAGCAGAATCAAGGTGGTCTTGCCAAGCAACAGCAGAAATAAGAGTAACGAGCTTGACTGCGGTTTTTTTAATCAAATTATGGACAGAAGGATCCTTCTTATACAGCTTGTCTAAGAAAATAGCTGTAAGCGCCTGTGTGTGTCTGCGCTTGGCCCGCTGGGCACATGCTTTGTACTGTCGTTGAAGTTGTTGACAAGCATTCCATGCCACCCCTGTTTTGGCAGCAGTGATAAAAGCTCGTTTTTTCTGGGAGCACTCAGAATCAAGTCAGTAGTAACGGTTAGAATGGGATTTAACCTTACAAGTTACAATGGGGTTTGACCTTCAGCCAGGTAGTTTGGCTGCTCGGCCTGCTCAACTGTTCCGACTGCACAAAAAATATCCATTAGATCGGAGATAAAACGATAAGTCTCATTAGTTTGCTTTTGCAAGAAATGGAGAACATCCTCAGAGCTAGCTTGAGAATAGTAGAAAGTGCCTGAATCGTCCAGAAAAATTCTATGAGAAGAGGGGAAGTCAGAAAATAACTGTGCATAAGTCCTTCGAAGAGAACACACAGAAGCGCAAAAACAAGGGAACACAGCATGCGTTTCATCTTGGAGTCCTCCTTGGTCACACCTGTCACAAGCAGATGTGTGCTCCTGCCAAAGTGATGTCTCAACTCTTAAAGTGTGAGCATGTAAGCAAAAACTTGCTATGTCTTTCAGCGCACGCTTGCCCAAATCAAGATGCAAATACCTGGGGACAGAAAAGGGCGCGCCATGAACAGACAAGGGTCTCAAAGGAAGTGCCATCCAGTGATGATACTTGGCTAATTTGTTCGTGTGTTCACCATGTTCTGCCAAGGCATCAGCATTCCACACACCTCGCAGCCTTGTTCTCAGATCAACAACAAACTCCCTCATGACTATAGGCTGCCTCGACCGAAAACAATGAGTAACCACGTTGCACCTGTCCAAACCTGTGCATGCAGCCAAAAATTATGAGGTCCAAAATTTATGGGAGAGACTGCTCATTTCAACATCTGCTTGCAGTACCTTACTGAGTGTAGTGCTGTTGCTGCGCAGTAAAGCATTGTAAAACCTAACTGCTGCACGAAACCAATAGAACTGTAAAGGTTCATGCCTACACTCGCGCAGTACAGACCAATTAGGAGTGGTGCGCTTAACCCCAAGGATACGCTTCAGTAAGCACAGGTGCACAGTTTGCAAAGGACAGTCCATTTCAGCTCCTTCTTTCATAAATCTAGTGGATTTAACCTCAAGCCAGAAAGTCTGGCTGCTCGGCCTGCTCGTCTGTTCTAGCCACACAAACTTTGAAAGAATGTCCATGAGTTCGGAAATAAAATGGCAAGTTTCATTAGGTTGCGTCCGCAAGAAATGAAATGCTAAGTCCTGTGAGTAGAGGGGAAGTCAGAAAATAGCTGCGCATACACTCGCAAGAAAACTCCATTCCCATTCTGTACAATTTGCGCACAAACTTACCTCTACCAGACGTGCCATTAAAAACAAAAACACTCATCACAACACTGGTGCCCTGGAGCAGCTTCCAGAAACCCACCTGATCCACATTAATGTCCCTCTAATTTTCTGGTGAGGGAGACTCACGACTCTTTGAGCCAATGTGTCTCTCTTTCCTTAATTGATGTAGGGAGAGTTTTCTCTGCCTACGTAGCTTTTTCTTTTCTTTTCTTTTCTTTTTTCTGTGCATAGGTTCTTCGAAGAGAACACACAGAAGCGCAAGAACAAAGGAACACGGCATGCATTTCATCATGGAGTCCTCCTTGGTCACACCCATCACGTTCAGATGTATGTTCCTGCCTAAGTGACGTCTCAACTGTCAGGGTGTGAGCATGTAAAGGAAGGTGCGCTATGTATCTCAGCATGTGGATGCCTAAAGCAAGGTGCAAATCCCTTGGGACAGAAAAGGGGGGACACATGAACAGACAAAGGTTTCAAGGAAGTTGTCATGCTGACTCAATGTCACTGCACAATTACTGCTTTCAAAGCAGGTAACACATTCCCCGTGGTGGCGCCATGGAATACTTAACGTCCAGAATTGCCAATAACCATGCAACAAAGGACGGGTACACTCAAGCTGTAGGCTGGAGTTGCGAGTGTACCGACTTAGATCTTCTTCATTTTGCTGCTGAGCTGCTCTTGCCAAGAGCCTCTTGGTCTTGCTGAACAATGCTGGCTTGGCTGCAGCACGCAGAAAATGTCTGGGGCAGACACAGTGTCCGGACC